>JAFBJQ010000448.1:0-192500 GCA_016785345.1 Trinectes maculatus
ATGGCAGGAAATAGCATGAAATCACCCTCAGAATGATATTTTGGTAATTAATGGCCAGAAAACCTCATTTTCACATGGGTCAAAAATTTAAAAAGACGTAAGGGGTTAGTATGTCAAAAATGGCCGAAAATGGCCAAAAATTTAAAAAGGAAATAACGCGCCAGAATGGCAGGAAATAGGGTGAAATCACCCCTCAGAATGATATTTTGGTAATTAATGGCCAGAAAACCTCATTTTCTCATGGGTCAAATATTGACCAAAAAAAACGTAAGGGGTTAGAATGTCGAAAATGTCCAAAAACGGCCAAACATTTTAAAAGGAAATAACGCGCCAGAATGGCAGGAAATAGGGTGAAATCACCCCTCAGAATGATATTTTGGTAATTAATGGCCAGAAAACCTCATTTTCTCATGGGTCAAAAATTGAAAAAGACGTAGGGGGTTAAACGTATGTCGAAAATGTCCGAAAACGGCCAAAAATTTAAAAAGGAAATAACGCGCCAGAATGGCAGGAAATAGCATGAAATCACCCCTCAGAATGATATTTTGGTAATTAATGGCCAGAAAACCTCATTTTCTCATCGGTCAAAAATTTAAAAAGACGTAAGGGGTTAGTATGTTGACAATGTCCAAAAACGGCCAAAAATTTAAAAAGGAAATAACGCGCCAGAATGGTAGGAAATAGGGTAAAATCACCCCTCAGAATAATATTTTGGTAATTAATGGCCAGAAAACCTCATTTTCTCATGGGTCAAATATCGAAAAAAAACGTAAGGGGTTAGTATGTCGAAAATGTCCAAAAACGGCCAAAAATTTAATGTCCAAAAACGGCCAAAAATTTAAAAAGGAAATAACGCGCCAGAATGGCAGGAAATAGCATGAAATCACCCCTCAGAATGATATTTTGGTAATTAATGGCCAGAAAACCTCATTTTCTCATGGGTCAAAAATTGAAAAAAAAGTAAGGGGTTAGAATGTCGAAAATGTCCAAAAACGGCTAGAAATTTAAAAAGGAAATCACGTGCCAGAATGGCAGGAAATAGGGTGAAATCACCCCTCAGAATGATATTTTGGTAATTAATGGCCAGAAAACCTCATTTTCTCATGGGTCAAAAATCACCTATTTTGCACCTTTTTTTTTTTTTAAAAAGTGTATTTCAAAAAACAGGGATCTTTAACTATTAAATATATATATATATTTTTTTTAAAAACACATCAAAAACAACATTTTGTCAAAAAATGTAATTTTTCAAAAAAGGCAAAAACATTAAGTGTTATTTTTCAAAAACTGACAAATAAAAAAACAATTTTTAAAAAGTTCAAAAATGACAAAAGATACAATTAAAAAATGTTTATTAAAAAACCCCACAAATAACAGTCACCATATACTTTGTCATATTCACAGTTTAGTAGTATGTCAAAAATTATTTTTTGAAAACGTCAAAAATGTCACAAAAACGTCGAAAGAAACGTTATAAAGTAGGCTGTCCAAAATGTGTAGAGTATAGCACGTCATCGGAAGTGGTCAAAAAAAGGTCATCGTAAATTATGTCATTAAAAATATCAAAACACTTCATAGATTGTCCGAATTGTCTGTTGTCTGAAATGTCGCAAGAAACATCCCTGATTTCTCAGCAGCCTTAACATAAAATGTCAGAAGGGATTTATTTTCTAAAAAGACCACTGCCCGAAAGGGCAATGAGTTAATTGCAAGCAAACTAGTCGCACAGTTGAGCCTTCTGTCACTTTCAGCTTCTCCTACTTCATTACACCTGGTAAATAAACAAAGTATTTCAATTTATTTCCAAGCACTGCAGTGAAAGGGCATTTCATAGCAGTACTTTTATTAATAACCTAATGAAAATCAACCTTGGATCACCCAGTGTTCTTTAATGGACCAGCTGGTGATGTTAGAAAATTGGATCTGTATGCAGTGCATTGTAGCTGCATCCGCCACTTTAGACCCAACTTTGTCTGCTTCAGGGCTTGGCTCTTTTAAGATCAATGATTTCAAATATAAAGACACAATTCAAATTGTTTGTGTAGGAATGTGCATTTCTGTGTGATCACATGGTTTGTGTATGTGTATATACCTCTAGATTGCAGTAGATCTGTCTCCTTCAGAGTACAGTCAATATCAATCTGAAGCTGCCTATTAAGACTTCGCAATCTGGTCATGTCCTCAGGCTGCAGTCAGTGCAAACACACACAGTGAGAATTAACAAAAAACAGATGGTTAGAACATTTTCCAGCAAACTTTTCAAACCTCTTACTGGTAAAACTGAAAATAACTTTATGCAGCAAAAAAGGGCTTTTTGTATTATAAGTACTAGTTAGAAGTTTTACTGACGCACTGCATTGCATGATTTTGAGATGAAGCCTGCTTAAAATTTAGAAATCATTCATAATTTGACAGTCCCTGGTTGTGCATACTTTTTGTAAGCATCTAAAAGTATGTAAAAGGTTTTGCACCTTTGTAAACAGAAATGATGTACTCGCTAGTTCTTACTTTGGGTATAAGATTGGGTGAATTGACCCGCCGAAAGCGTCTTTGAAGGGCGTCATACTCCATATTGTTTACGTCTGCCTTGAGCTGCTCTAGCTTCTGCTTCTCCAGCATCAGCTCCTTCATTAGTCGCTCCATCCTGGCCCGCTGGTGAAGCAGGAGAGCTGGAGGGAAATACATGAAACTTCAAATTTTTGATATTCAAGGTTAAAAATAAAATGCTATGCAACAACTTTTCACTTCGCTGTTAATGCACTCTATTAAAGGATACAAAGGTGTACAGACAACATTTCATATAAAACACAGATGCATTAAACAAAAATTAAACAATAATAATCAACTTGCACATGTTGGCTTAAGACAATATATATTATCACTACTAGACAATATGACACTTTAGACATTAAAATAAAGAAGACAAACTAAGCAGTCTCACAACCTGCAAAATTTACACAGCTGTGGGAACAGCCTCATATATAGTAAATATGGCAAATTATGCCTTAGTACAGCTAAACACAAACTAAGCAACAAGAAATATGTTGTTCATCATTTATTTTTCAGTTTAGTCAAACAGACGAAGTCACAACTGTGGATACTTCACATCGCCACACTCATCAGTGTGAACAGTTTTGCATTATAAGAGTCTGCACAAGACCAAACATACCAACATAATGTCAAATCTAAGTGGAAGACATCAGGGACTAATTGACACACAGATAGAGTAAAAATTTTGAAATCCATACCTTGTGTGTAAGCATAGTCATCAGAACCTGAGCTAGTACGCCGGGGCATTTGCTGAAATTGACTGGCAATATTCCCTGGTAGAGCTGATATGGGCAGGATGGGAGCAGGGGCAGAGTGGTGCTCCCCTTGGTCAACAATGTTGAGAAGAGACTCTGCTTCAGCCACTGGAGGTGAGCTGGGTGGCCTGTGAGCCTGGCCGCCAGGGGACACTTTGATTTTAAAAGTGTATGCTGATTGGCCGGGTTGAGGAGAGGAGGCAGGCCTCGGCCTTGCAGGGCCCTGGTGTTGCAGGTACATTCCAGGGTGAAAGGCTGCAGGGCCTGGAGGTCCAGTCATAGTAATGCCCCTTGAAGGAGAGCTGGGTGAGGGACTGGTTGCCATATAGAGTGCTCCTTGTGGGTGAGGGTTGTGCACAGGTGAGTTGCTGCGGGGTCGTGGCCCCTCCAGGGTAATTTCGATCTGGTTCTTGAGAGAACTTTTTGTGTGATAGGGCCTGTAAACAGCTGGCTGTTGCTGGGGTTGTTGCTGGTGATGGTAGGGCATGCTGGGAAGGGTTGGGGAGCTAATAGGGAGGAATACATATTGCTGATGCTGGGGTTGCGGCTGTGGTTGGGGCTGTGTCTGAACCTGATGCTGTGGGGAGCTATAAGGTGAACCATATGTGGGAGTACTATAGGGCGATTGCTGATGCTGATAGACAGGTGCCCCTGAAGAGGACCAGGGGGCTGGCTGTGGGCTCTGGGAAGGTGAGGGTCGAATATACAAGGTTGTGTTGGTGCTGTTAGCATAGTGCCCAGGGGGAATCTGCAGAGCTTGTGGGACATTGGGTATACTTTGAGAAAGTGTGACCGTTATAGGGTTCATAGTGTAACGTGGGACAGGGGAATATGTGGGAGACATGCCCTGCATTGTTGGTGGAGGAGTGGGAGTGCTTGCAGAACGGCTCTGATCATTCATGAAGAAAGGATTGTAACCTGGTGAGGGGGCCATGGTGGCAGGGGCTGACAGTGGCTCCGGGTAGCTCGGTCGCTGGGGTTCGATGTGACTGTCGCTAGTGCTGTGCACTAAAGAACGCCCTGCTGCTCCCCCATTTGCCTTACTTGCTTCTGAGCCTGGGTAGCCCAGACTAATGTGTAGCATGTGGTTTCGGCTCAGTCGCCCCTCTTCTGAACTATGATGAAAATCTCCATATAGGTATCTGTTACTCTCCTGAGCCAGCAGATGGCAGCAGAGATCCAGATTGTTGTTGTTCTAAGACAGGAACAGAACCAGTACTGTACTGGGCAATCACTTTGGATCAGTGGGTGCAATATATATCATCAGCGTGACTCTCAACGGTTGGTAGTTGTGTAGTACAACAAATCAAGAAATACAGCACCTACTTAACCATGCAAATACGATGCTCCCTCAAAACTCTCTGCAAAGTTTGATGAGCAAAAGCATGAATGCATGTGCATGCGTGTGGTGAATACCTGCAGAAGGCACTGTGACACTACCCCTTCTGGGATCTCCGGGAAACGCTGCTTCAGGTCCTGCAGGATGTGGTAGTCGAGCTGAGAGCCTCCCTGCGCCATCCTGAGCTCACAGAGAGAGTCAACGAGCCCAAATCAGCAGCTGGGGAAATAGTCGATCTCGTCTCATCCCCTAGGGATGCAGATCAGATGTGACAGACAAACCGTGAATATAATGGTAATGGTGCAAAATAATAACCACTACTGGCCTGCGAAATGCATGTCACACACCCTATGTGTCAGCAGTAACTGCGGCGAACATTTGTGATAACTACAATGTGACACATCTCAGGTTATTTTTAGTTGCATAATTAGTTCACAAAGAGTCGAAAACAGCCGAAATCCATCACACACAAAGACAATAAATCACTGGTATCCATTCACAATAGCACACGCATGCTAGCAGGGTGCCTGTCACTCTGTTGTTGTTTGTTTAGCTATACTGTTGCACCAAGCAACGATGACATACCATCGCTAGCTAGCAGGCTAGTTATCACCATCAGTTAGCCTCTGTGCATCACTCAAACAAACAAACACGCCGGTGTGCAGAGGCTCCTACAGCAAACAACGTTACCAGCACTGCGAGAAGGTCCAGTGTCACCCGTGACTAAATCAGCAACACAATCGCCTCAACAAGTTTCAATGAGATTAACTCAATTCGTCAGCTGCCTGCCAGCTAACCTTGCTAATTCTAGCCATAGCTCATTCCTGTCGGCTGGTCGGCTGTCACAAGCCTGGGTGTTGCTAGAGCAATGCTAAAGACAGTGAGGCTAAGCGCGGACCTCTGGACAAACTCACCATATGATAAGCGTGTCCCGCTTCAATCAGACCATAGCTAAGAACTAAGATGTCGGTGAAATGGTGCGCCGACGTCTGTCACTTTTTATTGTTTTGCCTTAATAACTTGTACTTTCGCATTCCAGTGTCAGGCCCCACCGCGGAATTGCTCACGGGCAGACAGTCTATCGCGATAATGTCATTTTCCTGAAACCAGGAAGTTGTTGACATCGGTTGACGCTGTGCGTTCAGGCCGTGCCCGTCTGATTATCATGAGGCACCTTGTCTTGGGCAATGTTGCGTCTTACTTTGTTCTACTGGAAATTATTCAGTTTTTTTTAAAATGATCAAAAACAACATAAAAATACCTATCCATAATCACATCCACTAATTAAAATATACTGGTAAAACACTTATTTTCTAATATTTTATTCATTTATTCAATATGTAAAGAACATAGATTTTCAAACAATTTTCTACATTAGGAGCATAAACTAGCCGATTATAACTAGCTTATGGTTTTATTTATTATTTAGTATTTGTCTGTAATAGGAAGGTCTCTTGTTGAAGACAGTAGTAGTAAGGAACATAAACATACATTTCCCAGTCCTAAATTCAGGTCTGACTTGCTCCTGCTGTTTTTTTTTTTTAATTAAATACCGTATCTGTCATTCCTCTGTAAGTCAGCATCTTGCATACGCCACAAATGAGATCAGCCATCTGATCTCATTTAGCGTGGCATGATAATTGTCAACTCTGGCATGCTTACATGAACCCGACAATTGTGATGTAAATATTTGCAAACAAAGCTGAAGAAGAAGAAGACAAACTGCCTTCAAAACTACAGTTGCTCACACTAGTGAGGAACTTTAATATTTCATATGTATAAATATATTTATAAGATATGATAGATTAAAAATGTGTCTCATAATTACACTAGTCTGTTCTTCAGAGCCTGGTCTTATTATTATGAGTTATTTTTCAAATATACTTTCTACTTTCATAACTGTAAGATTAGGACTCAGTTTGTAGTTCTTTGTCTAAATTATCAAGCTGATATTTATATCTTGTAAGCGGCATTATCCAGTTGTTTTCACTAGGGGGCAGTGAGAGATTCATAAATTCTGCATAAGCAGTTAAAACGCAACAATAATAATGGCTTTGAACTTAGATGTGTATCTCTGTCTATTATTAATACGATAAATATCTAATATTGTTTATTTAATAAGCAAAGGGCAATATAAAATATTTCAATTAAAACTTTTAATCATATTGGTCAATTTTCACATTGTTACATATAATACTAAATTTAATTACTGGCCCCCTGCGAAAATGTCAGCAAAAGCTGATTTTCTTTACTTTACTTTACAACAGAAAAGATCTGTTGAAAGTTCTGCTTTTTCTCCTCATGATGGCTGAGCACTCAGTCAGAGCTGTGAAATTATCACAATACTCACAACTTAAGACAGAAAGAACTCAAGAGAAAATTTCTGTCAAAAAAAGTCTTTGGTAAGTGACATTCTTAGCATCAAGCATCGGCACCATGAGTTCATCACCTCTTTGAGGTAGGGATACAAATAAAAATAGGGATAAAAATTGGAGATTATTGTATAAGTGTGGATGGAGAGTCACTTCTTTTAGTCAGCGTGGTGTAAAATCTGCTCATATGAGCCAAACATGGTCAGTAAAGTACAGGTGTGGACAGGTGGCACCAAAGTGACATGCTGAGCCAGTCTTCTGGGACCTCAGCATGGGGTGTGGGGCTGTACCACTGCAAAAACATTCATAGGGGAGTCAGGGCTGAGCTGTAGCAGCTGAGGCTAAGGTCCAGTCTGACTCAGGTTAGCTGTCCCTGCAGTGCTGACATGTTGCCACAGCTGTTATGCTATTTAAAGTAGTCTCCTTGTTGTCCCTGATGTTGTGTAGCACCCAGGACAGAGGAGGACGAAACCCCCTTTGCCCTGAGAATTCACAGACCCCCAATCAACTCACACCCTCTAGGCATGGACACAATACATCAGAAAATGAAAAAAGCAACTTCCACTCATACCTCTCTTCTAGCTTTATTTCCATATTTTTATTGACCTCTCTCTTCTAATGAAACTCTGGGTCTCAGATGTCACTTTTGAGAACAGTATTAGCTGGAGTTTGGCCGCTCTTGTTGGGGGTTTCCCAAAGCCGCCACACCTCTAACTAGACACTGTGTATAACTGCTGAAATTATGTAACATTCAACGTTTCCCCTGATATATATCTTTAACCTGCTCTGGATTAGATTTACAATATAAAGGTCCATGTGACTTTTGTATAACAGTGTTTAAATCAGCACATATTACAAATGCTGTGATTAGTTTGCCTGAAATAACTGTATGATCAACAGGGGCCTTTGTGTGTCACCTCTGAAAAAGTCTGTAACATTCCTAGAATACTGGAATGGGAACTTAACTTGCTGTGCTCTCAGTGACTCAGCAGGTGTGCATGGAGCCACAGGAGCAGCCAAAATGTGTCTGCAGCAGTTTCTATTTACATCAAGCTACAGTGTGAGAACCATCATACACCATTTCAGTACTGTATCAGCCACTTGAACATGTTACACCTTAATACTACAATATGTCAAACGTGGAAATTGATGGCTTCTGATGAAACATGACCGTATTGAAAAAATAGTGGCCATTTGCATGAGCTCATTTCCAGTTCCAACCGTCACTGCCTAACAATATGACAGCAATATCTTATTATTATTGCATTATCTCAACAGTGGGGAAGCTGGTGTCCGTCACAAGCGATAAGTCAGGAATCCTGACTCTAACAGCTCAACATGCAGATAATGATAACGTCTGTCTGGATTTAGTAGTGCTCCCAAACTGTTTTCTTTCATGTCCCAGACAATTCAATCACTTTGTTTTGTTTGCCCCAGGTGAAAATTTAAGTTTATCTCTGTCAACGTTTCATGTCAAGTAACCCTCTTTTATATCTATACGCAATAAACTGTACATAAATGGAACACACTGTAAAGGCTTAAGACACAGACACACTGTTGTTGGTACAACTACTGAGTGCCCACATGACAATCTATCAATATAGTAAACAAATGTCTCTGTAGGAGATGAATAAGTCTTGACAAATAGTGTACAGGAGTAACACCTTGACATGTCCACATATCTGTAAACAACATTAAATCTCTTTATAAATGTTTTTGGAGAAAAGACACCCATATTAAAGTCATAAGGTAAAATATAGAAATACCAGCCAAGTGATTATAACCTAATTAGTGCAAAATCAATACAGCAGCAATGTGAGCTAAAATAATCGACAGTGTCAACACGATAATTGAGCTCAGTAGTCCGGGCACAATTGCATTTATTGTTTATTCATGCAGCTGTGACTGCTTGTGGCCAGGACGAGACAGTATGTGTGTGTGTGCGCGCGCGCGAGCGTTCGCGCGCGGGGAGAGAAGCAACAGCTGAACCTGCGGCAGGCGCGTGCGGAATGCAGTATCCGGTAGAAAGTAACGGTACTTTTATGGAAACGGACCACAGACGCACAACGAGCAGCCAGTCGACTTGTTGCGCCGGTGGTCGCATCTCGGACTGTCCTTCTTGTCCAGCGGTTCACTTCTTCTGTTTTACACCAACCCAAAAGGATTTCTTCTTCTTTTTTTTTTTAATAACACAGAAGAGGACGAGCTCACGCGCAAGAGGTAAACTCATTTTAAAGATCATGTATCCAGACGAGGTGTGTAAAACTATTTAGACGGGCAGGTCATCAGTGTTTATCAAGGTCATATCAACTGGAGTTTAATCTTGCACAACTTCATTTAAGCAGATGTCAGGTGCATCGAGTAGCCAATCTCTAGATGTGAACCATTCACTTTCTCATGTCCAGTTCATCTCCACAGGGTGTGATCAGACATAGATACACCAGCAACATGATAACATGACTGTGTCAGGTATATTAATATGTTAATCCAGTTGTCAAGTGTCAATCTCACTTTTAGAGTTGTTAGATCTTGGCATCTGCTACGTAAAAAAAAAAAAATAAAAACAGGGCAATACCAGAAAATCTCAAAACATGTGTGAAAATGGCACATGAAACTTCTCCTCTCGTTCACCTCCATGTTCATGATAATATAAAATACAGTAGTCTGCCAAAAAATAAAACCAGCATAAACATAGGGACCTCTACCAATGATAACTAAGCTGTACTCAAGAGAAATGTACTTTTGATGACTTTACTTATGACTTTTACTTACCTGAAGCCTTCAACTGTCAAACCTTAATGTGGACACTTTAAGCTATTAAAGAGAAGTAGACCTGATTCACCATAATAGGGGATGGGATGATGGGCTCATCATAATACAGGCTGCACTGTGTTCTGTGTTTGTATGTGTACACAAAACACAGATAGATCTTCATACCTGAAGACAAGGGGTATTTGAGGGCAATGATAAACAGCAACAGTGAGTGAGTGTTGGATGTGGAACACTTCAAACAGTCCCTCATTCATCCAGTTGTCTAGCTCTTAGTGTGGCCATTTTGTTAAGGTCTATGGGGCGACATGTGGGTGCCAACTTGAGCTCTGTCTAACCGCCTGTCACTCATCAGAAATAGCCATGATCACATGTCCTGCATCCACAAGTGGGCCATAAATAGGTCAGCCTTCCGTTGCACTATTCTCAACAAGTGGAGGTGGAGAGCCACTTTTCACCCTTCTTTTATTGTCAAAACGTTTCCCAGTTCTCGATTAAATCCCAGCACCAGGTTCAAGAAAGTTGATGTTACAAATCATACATTGGCCAGGAAACGTAGAGAAGATAACATTTAAAATGGTTACATGCCCATTACTTGATAATAAAAGTTAAGTTAAAGTGGATAAACTATAGAGTTTAACTGAGTTGCCCATAGTGAATACTGAATATTTAGAAAGAGCACAAACGGACAATAAACATCTAAAAACTCATGCAACAGCCATTCGAGGATACTGTATATACTCTGTATGGGTCAATATATCATGCAAATGTATTAATATGAAGCTGTGGCAGTCAATAAACTGTGTAATATCCTTTAGCATGCGTAAGGTAAATGCATTTAAAAAGGAATACTCTACAATACAATACAAAAAAAATCTTTTAATTCTGAGAAAATTAGTGATACATCATGGCGCATGGTCAAAAATCACTTCAATCAATCAACTGTACACGAAACAACCCAGTAATGTTTGCTCCTTTCCTCATTTGCATTACAGGTAACATTTCATCAGAGCCTGTTTGACAGCTGTCATTGGGGTACAAACATGACGGAGGTGGCGCAGGTTGCGACGGTAGTTGCCCCAGACATGGACGATGTTAAAAATGTTAATGAACACAGCATGAACGACGAACAAGAATGCCACAAGAATGATGAGGAAAATGATGAGACTGTCCAGCCACATGAAAGTCGTGTGAAGCACAAACAAAACAAGGCAGCCAATATAAAAAAAAAATCACCAGCGGCTATTAATGGAGAAGCAGGGGATGGAGAGAAGGAGGATGCTCAGCCTGACACAAATGAAGACAATCAGATGAATGCGTCTGATTTGCAACTTAAGAAAGAGGTGAGAGGCATTTAAAAAGTGAATCCTTATTTTTACAAGATCACATTTGTTGTTATTCTCCTCCAAATTAATGTTGTCCTTCAGGAAAATCGTTGCTCTGCTGCAAACCTGAACCTTGTCTAAGAATTCCTGTTACTGTCAAATCACAGAAACTCCTTCGATCCAACAAGCCAGTGGCCAGGAGTTATGTGCCTAGGCAGAGCAAAGACAAGGGGGATGTGACAAACAAATTCGAAGCCATGCAGAAGGCCAGAGAGGAGCGCAGCCGGCAGAGGAACAAGGACGAGCAGCAGAAGAGGAAGGAGCAATTCATCAAGGAGAGAGAGTGGAATCGCAGGAAGCAGCAGGTCAAAGATAGATAAACCCCACTAACCTCTGAACGTGACCTGCATGCATGATGAGGCATGACGGAGTGACAAGGCTGCCAGTTTGTGTGAGAACTCACTGTTTACACTCTGCATCACCAGTCATACCGTGTATCCAAGATACGATAAGAAGGGGAAGGGGAAGAAAGGGAAATTTCACTGTTACAGTAGTTAGAAAAATAATTTTAAAAAGTAAAGTGTCATAAAAAGCAGAAATTACAAAAATCTAAATACAGAGAAACAATATATAGATAAAATGCGGTATTTGCACGTCACAGTCATTTAATAATAAAATAATAATAAACAACAACAATAATAGTAGTATAATAATACTATTAATATATTAATATTGTCTAATTTATTTATTCATCCTATTATTTTTATCACTTACATGATTCACCTTGGTTTGTGCTTGACTTTAAAAGATGGTACGTTTTCATACAATATTGTTAACTATATCAATATGCACAAGGTACACAAAAAAACTCAACTCCACTGGCACGCCTGTGGATCCATGTTTTAAAATGCATGTTGTGCAGCCAAGCAAAGCTGAGTGCACAGACATTTAATTTAAATTCGAAGTACAATCTCAATTTCACAATATGACAAATACGTCCCTTATCAAAAGTACTGAAAGATAAGAAATCAATCCTTACATTCAAATATTTCCAAAAAGAAGTAGTCATTATGTTGAGGGGCAAATGTCAGAAAAATGAATATTACATTACTGAATTATAATTATTGATATATTAATGTGTGCATCACATATAATACTGCAAAGACGAGGCTTATGTGAGTGGATAATTAGTGATACTTGGAAAGAACAACCTTCCTGTGTACAGCCATGTCAGAGCTGGCCAGGTTTGGACACCGACACGCATCTCCTTTCTGTGCAACAACATCACGGCCCAATCACTAGCCCATATGCAAACCACATGACCCAGCTATTAGCAGGGATTAGTCCCTTGTTCTTGCTGGGACCAGCATGGCTTCTGAGTGTCAAAGGAGATGATCCTATCTAAACCGTATCCTCTCCACACTCTCTGTCTGATCCACCACAGATAAAAGAGCTACTCGCATCCAGCGATGAGGAGGAAGAGGTGAAGCCAAAGGTAGAAAAATCCTACGTCCCCAAAATCACAGGTACGACACACTAGGAGATGCAAATGGTGGGAAATAGAGATATTCAGGGAGGGATGAGGGAGGAAGAGGAGCTTGAAGACTTGTGTCATTCTCTGTGAAATCCTCAGGTAGTGTGAAGGGGAAGTTTGCAGAAATGGAAAAACAGAGGCAAGAAGAGGAAAGGAAGAGGATGGAAGAGGAGAGGAAGAAAAGGGAAGCCCAGGACAATTTGGAAAAAGCCAAAATCAAGAAGGAACTGGCTCAGAAAGCGTCTGAGGTAAGTGAATCGAGCGTGGATTCCTGCCCCTCCACGGGGAAGTGGGGCAGCCTGTCTCGCTGGCTCAGCGCTGCCTTTCTGGTGAGAATGGTGTACTTGTGTCTATAATGATTCAGGTAATCCTCAGCTGCTGCTCAGAAGAGTTATTTTAAGTGGCACTGAGATCCTAACAGTTGGCAGAGGCAGGCTCTAGGTCTGAAACCACCAGTGGAATTGTTGACATGACCAGTGTATGAACTCACAGTAAATCGATCACCTTTGTGCGTTAAGACCAGGAAACTTAGCAGTACACGGAAGAACGTGAATGAAGTTGACAGGTTTTGTAGCTGCATCAGCTGTTTTCATGCATCAGCGTTAAAGCCAAATTAAATGAACATTTCTATATCTTCAAAAAAAACCTGCTCACATTTATTAGGTTTGTTAAACTTTCAGATAGACAGCATGATTCTTGGGAATCGTAACATAAACCTGACTGTGCCCAACACACAATTAAAGAACAAGTTTACTATAGCAGAATGAGAACAGTCTTGTCATTATTTACAGTGTCTTTTTTTATGTGTCACATTACAGCGTCCTTCGCAATATTTGCATCAATATTAACAAACGGAACAATGCTGTTGATCTTTTGGCAGCAAATGTCTAACAACTGAAACGATCATGTTTAAATGTAAGGAAGCGCTGGCTTTGTGAAACAAGTTTAACCACTGGAACAGAGCTGCCAGGTGTAGACAACATATGACTGGCAACTGTTTCCCACACCTCCCCAAGACTAAATTAGCCCAGGACCTCCTCACTGGGACTGAATTAGACTCTGCTATCTTAGGCTGACAACCATCCCTGACCTGCTCCAAAATGGTGACATTAGACCAACACAGTTACCCCCAAGCCAACTGCACACTCTTATTCTCAGTCTGTTAGTGTTGGGTATACACCACTACAACAAATACAGGGGGTCCTCGAGTTACGACGGTCGCGAGTTACGTCGTTTTCGTGGTTACGACACATCTCCTGTGAACTTCCTTGTTTCGGCTTAAGCGGTTTGCCCTGTAAATACGTACAGACTTCGCACGGGAACGAGTTGCTGAGCGCTCTCTCTGTCTCTCAGCACGCCTGCTGGCTCTCCAGCACCTCCACAGAAGGGGGGGGGGGTGCTCATTACACTCGCGATATCAACCCCTACTGTGACAAAAGGCAATTCACCACAGTAAACTCTTATTGTAGGGTGGTGTTATAGCGACATCTTGTGACACAACTTTGTAACTACCTTACCTATGAATGTATGTTCCAACTTGCGTCGAAATTCGGTTACGACACATTCTCAGGAACGGATCTCCGTCGTAACTCGAGGACCCCCTGTAGTTTGTTTCTCACACTGTGCTAACATAGTCTACATTTCATCTTTCATTTCCTAAAGCTAATTCCTTGTTCTGTTACGTCATCGAACGTATAGGAAGGAGATGACACAATCCTAGTAAGGGTGGTTCCGTCAAAGTCAACGCGGACTCCGGGCAAAATCAAGATGAACTTTGAGGACATGGAAAAGAATCGAGAGGAGGGGCTGCAGAAGGCAGCGGAGGAGGAGAAAAAGAAACGTTATGACGAAAACAGACGCTCTTTCAGGGACGCCAAGCGGCGCTCAGTTGTTCAACAGGTAGGAATGTGGATAAAGATATACCAGGACCATTTGTGTTCACATTTGACTTGTGTGCAGGTGTTGATATTATATGCATACTGGTTTTGCTTCAGGACGAAGAGGAGAGGCCCTCTGAGAAGGTGCAGGTGGCTCCTGGAAAGCTGAAGCTGACATTTGAGGAGCTGGAGAAGGAAAGGCAAGAGCAGAGGAGGAAGCAGGCCGAGGAGGAGGCTAAACGGCGACTGATAGAAGAGAAAAGGGCATTTGATGAGGCCAGGCTGGAAATGGTAAAAAACAAAACAAAAAAAACACTTTTGTAACTCAGTATTTAGTAGATGAATGCAAAATTACAACCTAAAGTATTAAAACCTAGCCAACAATATGTTGTTCCTATGCTGTTTTCCTTTACATACATTTATGGTGCAATACATTTTTTGAATGAACCATTTTTGAGCTGACTTACTGTTGATGGCATCTGCTAATCATCAGGGAGAAGACGTTGAAGAGACACAATCGGAGGAAGGCAAGGAGGACTTCCAACCTGGAAAACTGAGGTTGAGCTTTGAAGAGTTGGAGAGGCAAAGAGTTGCAGACGAGCGCAAGAAAGCAGAGGAGGAGGCAAAACGACGAATGGAGGAGGAGAGAAGAGCGTTTGCTGAGGCCAGAAAGAGCATGGTCATTGTGCTTCCTCTACATCAAAACAACATTCAACATACAAAGTGAAATGAAATGAATAGTTTGTCACTTCTTATCCTGTCGAAGCTTACCATGTGTCTCTACTCAGTTTGTCGACGAGGACGACGAGGTGTTGATGGCCCTGGTGAACCTGGAGGGCAGTAAGCCTGGGAAGATTTGTGCCAGTTTTGAAGAGCTGGAACGGCAAAGAAGAGAAGAAGAGCAAAAGAAAGCTGAGGAGGAGGCCAAGAAGAGACTGGAAGAAGAGAAGAGGCTCTTTGCTGAGGCTCGCAAGAGCATGGTGAGTACACATGATTCACAGCAAGCACAATGAATAGCTAAATACCAGTTATGACTAAAGCAGTTAAGGTCAAAATCAAACTAACACTCTTGACATTGACTTAATTTTTATGTCCAAAAAAAACAACAAGAATTACATATGTAATTCTTTTGGGCTCATATAATACACCTGCATTGCTGTTCCTAATTGTCATTCCCAAATTATCAAATTCCCAAATTATTTCTTTAAGAGCCCTGGCCTGGACCATGAGAAGTGTGCATATGGAGATGAAACAGTAAGATATTTTTTAATTCCAAAAGTACTTTTTTTCTAAATTAAAGAAAATAACAGTTGTTCATTCATTCATTATATGATTAATAATGCAGTCAATCTAAACACAGGGGCGTGGTGACGCACGTTGTCTTTAAAACAATAAGAAAAGCTTTGGCTTTGTTTTTTTTTCTGGTTTTATGACAATATTCATTGGGTAAGTAGTTGCACTTTACAGGGGGTCCTCGAGTTACGACGGTCGCGAGTTACGTTGTTTGCGTGGTTACGACACATCTCCCGTGAACTTCCTTGTTTCGGCTTAAGCGGTTTGCCCCGTAAATATGTACAGCGGCAGCTGGTAAGGAGATGCACACGCACACAGATGCGTTCGGGATCGTGGCAATACCGTAGGTTTATTCACAACACAGGGTCTACACGGTTGATATCAGAAATCTAAAGGAAATGCTCATTACACTCGTGATCTCAACCCCTACGCTCCAGCACCTCCACAGCACAGCTAGGCTACTCTGCCTTGTGTTTACTTATGTGAAATGGCAATGTATGCACAATGGCACAATGAATGTATGTTCCGACTTACGTCGAAATTCGGTTACGACACATTCTCAGGAACGGATCTCCGTCGTAACTCGAGGACCCCCTGTATTTAGTAATTGTTTTGGCTCCGTTCTTAACCAAAGCCAGAACTGATTTACATTAGATGACAGATCACAATATGTCCAAACTTGACATTCAGTCTCTCCCAATTAGACATCTTTGCCTTTGTGTGTGCTCGTGTGTGTATAGGTACTAGATGATGAAGAAGGGATGGTGAAGAGTGAGTCTCAGGAAGCGCTGCATCCTGGAAGACTGGAGATCAACTTTGAAGAGCTGCTGAAGGAGAAGGAGGAAGCTAAGAGAAGACGCAAGGCAGAGGAACGCAAAAAGAAACTGGAACAGGAGAAGCAGGAGTTTGAACAACTGAGGCAAGAGATGGGAGAGGTCAGTCATATACAACTGAACATTTCAGGCACTTATGCCAGAAAAAAAATTGTACATGCTAGGGGCACCGTATAGTACTTACAAATTTAATTGTGTAATTATTTGTAAAGTTCTCACCTTCATGGCAAATTATTTGGTTTCTGTTCCGCAGGAGGAAATAAATGAAAGCTCAGATGTTGTAAGCAGAGAGTACGAGGAGCTGACTAAGCTCAAGAGGACTGGCTCCATCCAGGCCAAGAATCTCAAGTCCAAGTTTGAGAAGATCAAGCAGCTGACTGAAGAGGAAATTCAGAAAAAGATTGAGATGGAGCGAGCACGGAGGAAGGCAATTGATGATGAAATTAAAGAGAGAGAAGCTGAGAGGTTCCAGGAGGTAGGAACTCCCTCACACAGTATGGTGACGTAAATCAAGAATATTATAAAATCGTTTTGTTTGATTTATCAAATTACAAAATAAAAAATCTTTTCAGTGCTACATATTGAAGTTGTTGTTTTGTCAGGAGGATGAGGAAAGAGACGCAACTCCAGTGAGGGCCGAGGAGTCACCATTCAAACAGAAAGTGGACATGCGAGCACGATTCCAGCAAATGGCCAAAGCCAGGGAGGAGGAGGAGAGGAGGAGGATAGAGGAGCAGAAGCTACAGAGAATGCAGTTTGAGCAGCAGGAGATTGATGCTGCACTCCAAAAAGTAAATCTTCTCTGCCTCTGACCATATATGTATTCTCAGTACATGATGGCTAAGGCCACTTTGACAAACACTTGTGATTCTTGTTGTGACCTGTTTGCAGAAAAATGAGGACGATGGGGACGACGGGAGCAGCATCATCAACGGCTCTGCAGCCTATGAAGATGAGGAGGATCACGCCAGGTCCGGCGCTCCGTGGTTTAAAAAGCCCCTTAAGAATCAGTCAGTCGTCGACTCGGAGCCAGTTCGCTTTACCGTGAAGATAACCGGCGAACCAAAGCCAGAGGTCACCTGGTGGTTCGAGGGAGAGATGCTCCAGGACTGTGAGGACTATCAGTACATAGAGAGAGGAGAGACGTACTGCCTCTACCTACCAGAGACCTTCCCAGAGGACGAGGGAGAATACATGTGCAAGGCTGTGAACAGCAGAGGCACAGCAGCAAGTACCTGCATCCTGACAATAGAAAGTAAGACCACCTTGGTGTGACTGCATGCCTGCATGATACCTCCCATAAGGATCTGAGCATCTCTGTGTGAAGTGGATCGCATGCTCCTCTTCCTTGCTACCTGGGGCTGCGAGGCACATGTGGTGTAACCGCTCTCCTGTTTCTTTTTTGCAGCATATGACTACTGATGCCCCTCCACGTTCTGGAAACTTTCCCTGTTGACTCCCACTCCCTTTGTAAAACTTTGCCCCTCGTGATATGGTATGGTCAAACAGTAGAGGGAGAAAAATAGCAGTATGCATGGCATTCCTTAGGGAGGAACACACACACGCGCACACACACTCAAAAGCGAGATGTTGTTTACATATTGCTCAATCATAAAGCTGCACTCCTTTAAGATTAGAATGACACTTGTGCCAAAAACAGATGTGATTCTTAGTTCCCATGCCAAGGGCTGCGCAAAGCTTTAAAACTATGTTCACTGAGAGGCCGTAACGGTATGTGTAATACCAGGAATTTTTAAGTATCCGTATAGTACTGTATTGTAAATGTCAGACTTTATAGTTCATATATAGCAAATGTTATCTCTGAGGCACTGAAATGGAAAAAACAACAACATATCTGCACATTTTTTAAAGGAACTATATTAGTAAAACTTGCTTAATTCGAGTATCCAGCTACTGCTTCATCAACAACTTTATCAATATTGATCAGTGTAAAGGTTCCTGTACCCATCCTCATATTAGTGGTATTTGTCTGGTATTAGTCTGAGGGCATACATGCTGGTCATCTCTTTGCAGTTTGTCAACAAGGATAACACATTGCAACAGAAGCCACGAACTAGAGGAACAAAGCAATTTGAACGTGTGTACATCCTGATTTTTAATGAATGTTTAGGTTTTTTAACTGTGGCATATAAACAATTTGAATATGTTAATTTTTCATGCACCCCCCCTTCCTTTTTTGAATGTAATATCTTGATAGAGCTGTCATAATTTAGTTGTGCTGGATAGTCGGTAACCAGTTTATGGTTTGATAATTAGACGAGCTATAGGCTAGCCTAAATATCTGTCATATGAAAATGTTTTAATAAAATGAACAAAACAGAACTTTTTGTGACTTTTTTTGGGATTTGTAAGGAAGATGTTAATAACTGCTACCTAAAACCTGATCTTTTCTACGTCTTGCTTTTTAAAATAAAGTAATATGTGCAATCCCTCCTTATTTGGCTGAGAAATAATAAAAAAAAAAATGCCCTCAGAAAACAAAAGTGAGTTAAACATGACGCTGCAGCAAAATCACAACAGATTTATGTGCTTGTTTTCCGTCTATCCAACTCATCTAATGTGAGTTTCGTCAGAGAAAGTATCCACTTTCAAAGCCATTGTCTGTCAAAAAAGTTTCCTCAGATATACCACACCCACCGCCAACACCCATATCAGATATCTATTGTCACACAGTCTGAAGTGTGTGCCAACTTTATTGGGTTATTGCATTACAAGCCCCTCCTTGTTTAAGTTAAATGTATTACTACTACTTCTGCTACTACTACTACTGTATGTATGTATGTATGTATGTATGTATGATCACAATGGGTTTTAGCAGCTGCGTACTTAAAAATTACTCGAGGCACTTGAATGCAGCCTTCAAACAACAGCCAACCATATTGAGCCGTTTTTGGTTGCTAGACAACGAATCGGCCAATTAGCGCGCGGTTTGGTTTGCGTCTACTAGCTTGCACTGCCGTGTGGAGCGACCTCGCTCTATGAGCTGCTCGGGTGTCGCGGAGGAACGGATTAGGAAATAAACTACCGTCCACAGCGTTAAGTAAGTATTGACACATTTTGTATTGCACGTTTACGACCGCCTGAATCGTAACTAGTCCACTTATGTAGACGCTAACGTTGGTTAAACACTCTGTAATTGTAACTGTGTAATGCTCCTGCATAACCTCACTATGTTTTTTTTTAACATTATTAACGTCATTCAATGCCAGACTGAGTTAAAGCTGCAAACAATCACATATTACGTATTATTACATATTACAGAAACGACAACATAAATCACTTGTAAGTGATTCTTGTTAGTAAATTGAACTAAGTGAAGCGGATAAATGTTCTGTTGGGTTTTTTTTTTTTGCCAGTAATTGACTAATAACAGATTTGTTGGGTTATATTTTATTTCATTGTGTGCTAATAGAGAAATCTAAAATTGACTGGACTGAAATTATAACAATTGACTTAACAATGATTTTACTCGGCCCTTCACAAAATACCAAAATACAGCAGTCTACCAGGAAATATTTGAAATGTTTTTATTAGTGGTGTGCAAACCGCGTCAATTAATTAATTAATTAATTAATTAGGCAACACATGGGAAATGTAGTGAGCGAGACGTTTGAAGCCCTGCGGCATTACATGTGAGCGCGATGTCCCTGATGATGGCACGGATGATGAATGACGTCATCAGTGACATCACTCACATCGATAAACAGACTCGTTCATACTTAGCAGTGGCAACATAGGTGTGTGGACCAGGCAGCAACATCAGGCCCTCTCATAATTTGGAAGAGAAATTTTCTAGTATTATCTTTATCATCACAGTTGTTTATGGTGGTGTTGGACTGACAGGTTTGTCATTTTGTTGGCCATACAATCAGGAAACGTAGAATAAAAAATATAAACTATAAAATCTGAAGACGACTTTTAGAATGGTCAGAGTTTTTGCAGAGAGTGCCTCCAACTGCATTACAGTACCTGACAAACATAGTGTGTGTGTAGGCACGGCCAAACCATCTTAGTGTACAAACTGAAAATCCATTCTGCAGACACTCAGGAATTGCATACTTGGCCTCAACTGACTAATGAATTAAAGGTGGGTAGTTGGCCTAAGCTGGTCAGTGCTTGATAACCTTTGTGGTTGTAGTTTGCCATATGTCTCACTAAACAGATTATATATCATTGAATTGAAAAGGTACTGTATGTACCTTCAGTTAATGTGTCAAATGGCAACACATTTATGTAAAACTAACAAAATGATCCTCCCCAAAAAACAGAAATGAATTTAACTTCTCTTCATGCATTGAAGACTGCAGTGCAACGAAGTGTTGAAATTATGCTTGTGTTGGTGACTGTGTGGCTCTGTAAACAAGTCACTGTACTCTCTGCCTGGGATTAGTCTGATCAGCCAATGATAAGAGCATTGAGATAAGATGCTGGGCTGCTCCTGCCATGTAACCTGTTAAACACTGAGCCTGAAGAGACAACACACCCACAACAGCAGCAAAGACAGCAACATAAGTATTACAACGAGTTTTGCAAAATACTTTTTACACCAAACACCAATTTTAATAAGAGCTTTAAAATAAAGATGTACCAAATTACAAAATTCTTTGAAAACTACTCTGATAGATATCCTCAAACTTAACTCTGTTAATTAGATTGCTGCAGTTACCATGTAATCCATGCTGGGTTGAATGGGTGCTACTAATCTGACCTTCTATTTCAGGAGCAGACTGCATAGGTGGGTCCTGTGTTGAGCATTGTGTCTACACACGTGGTAGATGATCCAGACACGCAGTCTGAAGGCTACACTGCAACAATGCCGGAGTCCTCCCTGGGTGAGTTTTCGCACATATTTTAACACAACTGCAATGCGCCATTAATGAGACATGTTGGACAATTGTTTTTGTTACAGCAACAGTATTACATGCTGAGAAAGAGGAGCAATGCAGAAAATGTATAATATAAAGTTTATCTTATATGTTATGTTTGCATCCTCATCAATCAAATGAATTGCATAGCACTATAATGCTTTGCACACAATACCTGTTTGTCTTATCCAGACCTCTGCATGGTGCTCTGTATAAAACCTATATTGAAACCACACAGACCTATGTTTGCTTTGGTTAACCTCAATTCCTTTAATATTTTACAGTAAGCAGTTTCCTTTTTTTTGTGAATCAATAATAACGCAGCATAGGTCTATGCACTGTATGTAGCTGACAATTTTATTTTATCCCTGAAGTCAAGGACATTCTCAGCAGCTCCACTGAATGTAGAGCACCCCCCTTGAGGCAGTTTAACCAATCATCACTGCCGCTGCACAGAAACTCCTGCACACTCAGTTCCTTCTGCACAGAGCACAATGTGCAAGAATGTCTATCACACATCAATCAGGTTGGTAACATGACGCCTATCTGTGACTATTGCAAGTCAAAGAATAGTTAACAAACGCTCATGTCCAGTGCTTTAATACATTTAAGTATGTCAGCAGTCTCCTGAGTGTGATTCTGACTGGGCACCATTTATCCTGATGAAAAACACACACATCAGCAAAATATCGAAAACATCTTGAAGAAAAGGCTGGTATTCTGTCATGTTTGTTTGCCTGTGGAATGTAAATTATATGTCTCGATAAGTATAAATGTAAGCTCAGATTGCACTGTAACATCATTGTAACATGTACTGTGCTACACTCTTTAGGAGATGTCGTATCTTGGCCTCCCACCACTTTGGACAGAATCTGCTGGCAGCTCGGAGCTAAATGTTGTGGCTGTGCTAAATTGCACCTATGGCCTGATTCGGCTAAATCAAAGGGGCATCCGTACCCTGGAAAACTTGGAGGAAGAGCAGCTTAAGTCAAGCAGCAAAATTGACGACCTGCAGTTTACCAGCAGCCAGCTAAACGTACAGTAACCTTTACACATACCATTATATTACTAATAATAATAATATTTAATAAAATAAAAAGATATCTTTTCTTCCCCTGTGACAAGGTTGTGTTTCACAGTATCCATTTAAACCTTTTTGGTTGCTGTGTGCTTGTTATTGTTGTATTACAGGAACAGCTTGAACTTTCCAGAAGAGAAAACACAGGACTCCTTGAGAAAGAGCGGCAACTGCAGCTGAAAGTGAAAAGTTTGCAGAGCTGTCTGAGAAATGAAAAAGAAGAGGTGCGTTCTTTGGAGAAACTAACAGAGAGGTCCATCCGTTCATAAGCGTCACGACTTTCAAACAGCATTTTCAACATTAACAACTTGTTTTTTTAACTTATGACAGGTGCAAAAACTTCAGAACATAATTGCCAGTCGGGCCAGTCAGTACAATCATGAGATGAAAAGGAAGGAAAGAGAATTTAACAAAACGAGAGAGCATTTAAATCAACTTCTGGTTGACAAAAGAGAAAGGAAACAAGGTCTTTAGCATTATTCTTTACATTCTAAAACAAAACCTTTGTCCTGCACGGAACTCTTATATATTATGATATTTCTAACGCCTCTTATTTCTTTCCAGGCATTGATGTACTAAAAACCATTGGAAGAGCTGATGGAAAGCGAAGCCAGTGGAAAACTGAAAAGGCAGAAGCAAAGTAAGTAACAACACAGCAGTTAACTATTATTTTTGGAACGAATTACATACTTTCTCTGTAAAAATGTTACTTCGTTGGGTTGAAGTTGTTGAATTAAAAAAAACATATATGTGTATTTCCTCTCCTTAGGCATGAAGCAGAGATGTACAAGACTCTGCTGAGTGACTGTGACACTAGGCAGGGGGAGCTGCTGCTAGAAAATGCAGAGTTAAGGAACGTGTTGCACCACATAAAAAAAGACATGGTGTCCATTTTAAGTTCAGCAAAAGCAACTCTTAAAGGAGACAAACAGGAGGATAGTAGCCTACAGGTTAGACAAGCAGTTTTCTTTTCCCATTATTAAAGTGACTAACTATGAAAAATGTGTAGTTTTGGGGTAGAAATCACCTACAGACAAAAACCAAACCAACAAACTAAACTGGCAGAGCTGAAATTGAAATGTATCATCCTCATGGAGTCGTGTTTGGCCAATGTGTTAACTAATAAAAAGCATTATTTCCATTGTAATATTAGGCTGACACGGACAAAGAAGAGGAGGTGTTTGATTCCAGTAAGGAAAGCATTGATCTGTATTGTGCTCATGCTCGGGAGAAGCTGACCGACAGTATTCGTCTCCAGTGGAGAAGACTCAAGAGCCATGTAGAAAGACTGGACAGCCAAGGTAGTATTTACACTACTGCAGAGAGTACATGTTTGACCTTGACAAAATGAAGGCACCTTGCTTTGAGTAAGAATTTCAGTTGATTTTGACTAACATTCATTCCTCTCTGACCAAAAAAGAGAGTTCAAACTACTGTAGGAGAAACAACAAGATTATCCTTACATTATATTCCCAAGGCTTTGTCTTTAACTCATTAACTGTGTAACGTGCTAAAAACTCGTGAAAGGTTCAGGTTTGTATGGAAACAACCACAGTGCCGTATTCCAGTATCAATCTGTCAAGGCTGGACGTGAATATAGTTTTAACATTGGATTTGTTTGTGCAGCGTCGTTGGTTCAGACGGATGAGGGCATGAACCCTGTTGTTCCACTAGAGACTCATGAGGAGGAGATGGGCCGACTAAAGCTGGAGATCCAGCAGTGCAAAGACTTTATTCAGACTCAACAGCAACTGCTGCAGGCAAGAATGTACACTGACGTCTCCATGAAGGATTCATTCAGTTTAGCAATTTGTGAAACAAAGTTAGAGAGAAAAAGTAATGTTTCTTCTTCTTCTAATGAAAATGTTTCTTTTTTTTTACTGTACACCATGGCTCCCACCCTATAGGAACTTTGAAGAAAAAAAACATACTTTTTTTATTCCTCCTCTTGTAGCAGCAGCTTAGCATTCCATGTGACGAGGAGACAGGTTCCTTGCTGAGTGACTGCTACAGGTCTCAGGAGAAGCACCGCCTCAGAGAGGAATGGAGGACCTTGGAGGAACAGAGAAAGGTCTTTGAGAGAGAGAGGAGGAACTTCACAGAAGCAGCCATTAGACTGAGCCATGAGGTGATTTAGAAATAGAATTATTCCAAAGGTTGCAAAAACAAAAAACTGTGTAAAACAGTTGTGGAGTCTCATTTATTGACTGCTTTTGTGGTGACTCATATCTGCTGTGACTTGCAGAGAAAGGCCTTTGAGGAGGATCGTGCTACATGGCTCAAACACCAGTTTTTAAACTCGAGCCCATTTGCAGACTCAAAGAAACCCCAGATGTCAGCGTCTACAAGTGCCTTTTTAATATGTAAGCATCTGCTCCTAGTCTCACGTGAAATGTCCAAGTTTACTGCGGTGAAGGTTTGACAGGCGTCAAACCATTTAGTGATAGTGATCAATAACTTCAAGTTTCAGACACCAGTAACATATCATTATTTATTATTTTAGCAACTGAAACAGTGGCAAGTGCAACATCGGATCCTCCATCCACCTCCCCCACACAGAGATGTGTCCCATTTAGACTGCCCCCCACAGCAGACCAGTATGGCGCACTTTGCCTTTTTCCAGAAAACAGGTACAGTGTATTTTATTTGCACAGTGATTGATTACATTTTAGAAACTATGTAAAAATCTATTTAGTGCAGTTGAATGTGTATCTGTTGACTCTCTGTCAAATGCAATTTCCAGCTGGACCAAACCAAAGACCGAGCATGCAGAGGAATCGAACATCTTTTGCAATGGAAATGTTCCAGTTCAACACAAACACGGTGGAACAACCACAAAGCTACACACTAACACAGGAAAAGAATAGCTCAATATGAAGCTGGGGGAAAAAAATCAGGATTTACTTCCATGCCTATAAATCAAAGATGATGTGAGATATTTCACACCTGAACACCAAACAACTAATGGATCGTAAACCGATTAAGAGCTTCTAACAGCAAAATCAAAGTAGTTGCAGTTTGCTGCTGCAACTGTGTCGATTTTATTAGCTCACTTTTATTGTTTTATTGTTAGATTTTGTGATGATATCAACGTATGTGGTATTTTAAATCTTGTTTGTCACATCTCATGTCTTCCTGTTTTTGGTAATGCAGTTATGCAACAAAAGATGTTCTTTCTGTCCTTAGTCGCTGATGTTGCAGCTAAAGTTACCTATACATTTTTTATCATTAACTCAAAAGTGTAGCACATTGATGCTGGAGTCTTTAACTGCATGTGTGAACATCCATAACATTTAAGACGTGGCCAAATCAGTTCACACAGTAGTATTTAAGCCTACACACACACACACACACAGAGAGAGAGAGAGAGAGAGAGAGAGAGAGAGAGAGAGAGAGAGCGAGCGAGTTCAATACAATTATGGTACCTACCTTACTCTGATGACTTGCATTGCACTGAGTCAGCCAGGGTTGTAGCATAGTGTGGACAGTAGCAGCTGGTTGCCAGGTTCAAGCAGACTCCCTCCAAATGATCATCAGTCATGGTGGAATGGGGTTTGACTTATCAATTCAAAATCAGTGCAACCAAATAATGCAGTAATAAGTTGCCATGTCTGACACAAGACAAAGTCTTTAAACCGTTTGTCAAACACGGACATACACATGTCTCACTCTGCTCTGTGGAGCACGCGCACCGCCAACTTGTTTCCATTTCTTACGTTGCGTGTGAAGCTCTGACGCTGCGTTCTGGATGTTTCCAAATGCGCGCAGGCGCGTGGTGACACGTGTTCGATCGCGGACTGGTCGCATCGCAGTTTTCACAATGCTGTTTGAAATTCGCACACGCTCTACCGACACTACGCCATCTACCGGTCGATCGCGATCTATACTGCGGCTATACAGTATCAATTCTTTGTTGCACGGCCCATGCGCCTCACAGGTACAAAACAGACTTTTTTTCCCCGCGCCTCTAGGTGGCCCTCGCGGCCCACGCATCACGGTTACGAAATACAGTACTGGGTTTTAACTGTCAGAGTTTTAGAATGTGAATTTAGTGCTGCTAAGTTGAAACCAACAAATAGCAGTAAAATATTATTTATGGTTAGTTTTGTTATTGCATTTACATGAAACATGTTTAAATTACATAGAATGGGATGTATAATGTGACACACACTGCTGAATGTGTAGTAGCTATGAAGGTAGTAAATTGGTATGTAAATGAAAGTATGTACTAATTTATTTCACCACCTTTCAATGATAAATGTATATGATCTTATTAGCTTTGTATTGGCCATTTGACAAAAAAAATCTTACCACAACAATGTGTCATGATGTGATCTAGGCATGTCTTTTTTAATACTTGGAAATATTTTGTATACATTGTACACAAGCACAACTCTGTAGTTTCATGTGTGCTTTGAGTGTCATAAACCATGGCAATACAGTTTATCTGAAATTGCATTTGACACAGCAGTGACTGACAGAAGAAAGTGTTATTAAGCACACTGAGGTGTACAGCTGCAGGCAAGGTGCGCTTCTGCTGTTTCTCTCAGGTCAACACTCTTATCATAGATGCTGTGAAGAATCTCTGGACGATTCATAGCAGAATCTGCAAAGGTGAAAGTAGCAGAGCAGTTACAAAGTGGGATTTATTGTATTTATTGCCATTTTCATGGGTCACTTGCTTTGATTTGTGGCAGACTCACCATTGGGTAGGCAGTGGAAGTCAACAGTCACAGTAGTGGTCTTCACTGGGAAGCAGCCAGGCAGACAGCGCAGTACAGGCTCAACAGAGAAGCATTTAGATTCCTGACCATGGATGTTAACCTGTTTCTCCAGCTGCACAGATTCAGACTTTATACGGCATTCTGTTAAAGAGAGGTGTGGATGACACTTTTGATACATTTGGTGAATCATCTCTTAAATAGTCATGTAATTGTATTTATTATGTTAAAATGAAGTAAAATTAAAGACGTTGAGGCATTTATGTGAAACTAATGTTGCTATAAAACTTATTCCATGATGAACTTGTATATCTCACCAGTGGTGTCCCTGCAGCTCTCAGCTGGTAGAACCCAGGAATGAGCGAAGCTGACGGCATTCTTGGCCAAGCGTCCACTGGGTGTGTAGTACTCCTGTTTAATTTCCCCATCAGCCTTTCCGCAGAGTCCACAGGTTTGTCCTTTCATCCAGTCCACAACCTTAACCTGCATGGCAATATGAGATCACATACAGTCAAATATACCCTGTTGGACAGATTTATCAGAGGTGGTCTGAATCTTTTTCTCAGGGATCAGTTCTAAACTTTGATTTAAATAGAAAAAAAGGATCTAAATATTAATGTAAACTTAAATTGTCTAGTCTTAATGTTTCATTTATGTTTCATTTGATTTACCTTCCATGAGTTCCTGTCAATAAATACTTCATGAAGACCCTGGCTGGGAGCATACACAGATATGCCTTCACCATTTGGTCTTATCTGGATTTTAGCTGTAGAACAAAAAAAAAAAAAAGAACAATTTACTTAATATAATTCTATTGTGTAGCACTTTCAATAATAACTGAGCCATTATGAATACATTTTAAAATGGCAAAAACCTGTAGCATTAAATTACATATTTCTGTTCGGCTATAATTGAGTGATGAATTTGTGTAGAAACCTGCAGGATGCTCAAATGGCAGGTTGTCGATCGGTACTTGCATTCCATTGACCTTCACAACCACATCAGTGTTCCTCGGGTACAGGTCAATATCGCTACATGTTCATAAAATGTACGTATTAGTTTTGTTGGCAGTTTCCTGGGCAGAATTCAGTTCAGTTTAATTTTATTTGCATAGTCATGATGGACACTCACATATCAGCAACCTTCACATTAATGTGGTTCTGTTCAGCGTGATCCTTCCTCAGCAGAACAATGAATTTCAGCTCATCTGTGCAATCCTGTGCCAGAACTTGGTAACAAGACAGAGGACTCTTATTCTTGTATCTCCTGTTGTTGAATGTGGCCAGTGTGTCTCTAGCATAGCTACATTCAGCTGTGAAAAACAAAACAAAACAGGTTTAGTAAGCCAAAAGTCACTGTCACTGCATTTCAAATTAAAAACTTAAGTTAGCCATTACCTGCACCAGCCATGGCTAACAAGTAGTGGACTTGATCAGCAAGGTTGTTGATGGGGTTAAGCCCTTTGATTCCATTGAGTGGTAGAGCAATTGGAAGATGTAAAGACACCTTATAGACAGTATGCTGTAGAAAGAATAATTTAAAATGATTAGAGTTGTGAATTACTAGTGCAGTGCCCATCAAGCTGGAGATTTCATCAGTCATTCATACTGTTGGTGTTTTCCAGATCAGGTCAAGTGTCCTGTCAGATGTTGCAACCACAGTAAGTGAGAGTTGCTCTTTGCTTTTTTCGTCCTTTCCTTGAATAAAGCCAGCCAGTATGGAAGCCGGAATGTAGTCATACACCCTGTAAAAGAAATTGCCAAGTGTAATTTCACATAGTCTGCATCTCATGTGTGTTGTCAAAAAGACAGTCTAAAGACAGTATGAGTTTCCGTACCTCTGTGCATACTGTTTAAGGACAGAGGGTAGTTTGTCCCAGGCCACTATGAGGCGAGCTGCAGGGCTGGGACCGATCAAACCAGTCTCAGCTGTGATCATGGTGTCATACTGCTTGCATTCTGCACCCCAGGCAATTTTTGCCTATTGAGAGATTTTAAAATGGGCTGTAATGCACCTGTATTACAGGGTTAGACTTGCATGCCTTACATGCTATGTCATAACAACTGCGGTATAAAAGACAAGCAAGACAATTTCTTACGGTGACTTTAAACTTGCTTAGCAGAACTCCGTCAGCACAGAGCTTCCAGTTGTTATCAGGAGCCAAAGCAGCCAGAATGATCTGAATTCTGGAAGTAGGTTTGTCCAAGTAGAAAGCCAGCTGGTACCCCTCCAGTTTTTTATCAGCTCTGACAGCACGGAAGATGATAGCAAACGTAGGAGCAGTTTCACCACCAAGGAATTTATTCTGTCACAATGAACCAGTGTAAATACTTCAACAAATCAGTTACTGAAGAAGGAAGTATTTTTTTGTCCTAGATGACCACGATTCACCTTTTGCCTGATGGCCTCAAAGCTTGAGGCAATGCTCCTGCTCTGGGAAGGCACTACAGATGTGGCTTGAGACGTGCGAGCCTACAATAATATTCTGTTACTCTTTAGAAGGCATCACAAAAGAGCTGCAGCGATATTCAAACTGTACCAAGCATTTTCAGTTTTTGTAGCACTATTTAAACATACCTGTTTCTTGTGGTTCTTCTGGAACTTCTGGTGATGAATTATTTGCTGATGAGTAGACATAAATATTTCATGTATATTCAGATTCCATGTGACATTAGTGAGATCGTTTTCTTCCATGAACTTAACACAACAATCTTACCGTACCTTAGCACTGGAACGAGATGAACTTGAGCTAGCACTGAAGAGAGATGCAAAGCTTGATGCAGAGCTGGACCTGGAAGACCTACGTACAGATCTAGAGGAGCTAAGGCTGCTGCTGGCGCGAGATGAGGAGCTGAAAGAGCCAGAGGAGGACCTTGAATGAAGGCTTGAGCTACTTGCGCTACTGAAGGTGCCATTCTTCAGACCAGGAGCCAGGATTCTCTGGAGCTTCATTAAGACTGGTCTATCCTCAACAATTTCCTCCTGACTCAGATTGATCTGCTTAATCAGCTTCTCAGCAGCTTTTGGTCCAACTTGAATTTCCATCTCCAATCTTTCAATGGCTTCACCTTGTACTAAACAAACCAATAAATACTAGCATTAATAATTGCTTCGTGCATGCTGCTTCTACAAAGAAAGTATCAATACGTACTTGGATTCACAGAAAGGGCAACAGAGTGCTTTCCAGCCAGTTTGTACAAGGCAATGTTTCTAAGGAAAGCAGCATTATCAGTGGCAATCTTGACACAGCCTTTCAGTCCAATGGCAACAGCATTCGCACAGTACTTCTTCTCAAACTGAGCTGCTTTTGGTTTAATAGTTTGCTTGGCTGCCAAACCCTGGTCAATAATCTCTGAGGATCTTGACTATGAAAGCAGGACATACAAATGATATTATAAATGTTGGTACTAATTTGGCAATATTAAAATACATTGTAAAGCGTAAAACTTACCAAACTATCTGCGGCAGAGGTGCTGAGAATTTGCCTTGAGTTGCGCTCCAAAACTTGGGCAGGGATAAGGGGGGTGATTCGTGCAGCAGAGTGATCCTCAATATTTCTTGCTACAGCAACAGTCTCAACTCTGTTAAAGTGACAAAAGCTCATCATGTGGGCTCTAAAGATATAGTGGATGTGTCAGAAGTTTATTATTTGTAAAGGTATCCAATAAAGTAAAAAGAAAAATGTTAGGCTTACTGCACCGCTGAAATTTTTTCAGGTACAGAAACAGGCAGAACTTTGATCTTAAAGTGGCCCTCGTTGATGTCAAGTCTTGCAGCAATCTTGGCTGGCAAAATGGAGCTGAGCTTGGCTGTAGATAGCAGGGCAGCCTGGAGTATAGGTGTGTTTACCCCCATCATAGCAAATGTGCTTACAGCAATACTAAAAGAAGAAGACATATCTACTGTTTGTTACATTTTATGAGATAATATATTTCCTTCTGAACTTTATCATGGTGTCAGATGTTAATCTTACCTTGGTCTGATCTCTGTCTCAAGCTGCATATCTGTCTTTAGAAGGTGGACGAGATGGAAGTCCTCAGCCAAAGGTGGTGTTGTAGTGGCCTTGACTAAGAAAACAAATAATCAAATAAATGTGTTATCTCTTAGCATATTACATTAACTTCTCGACTATTAGATAATATTTTGGACCACGTGTTACATGGTCCATGGTTACATGGTCCAAAACAAACAGTTCCTGTTTTTTTCTAAAGATGCATTTTTTGAAGCATAGAGTTGGTATTATTGATAATATTGGGCTATATAACATATACAAGGTAATTACATTAGTCAACACATAATATCTCTCACGAAGGGCCAATTAAGTACTTTTAGAAACTTTTTCATAGGCTCATAGGTAAACACTGTAACAGTAGATGTGACATCTGTTTACTTTGAACAGCTGCAGCAGCCACGGCAGCAGTGTACAGACTAAGCTCCATTGGAAATCCAGCAGCAGTAGGCATGATGCGCCGCACCTCAGCAGCTAACATAGGCTTAGCAACTTGGAAGGAAGCACCGGAGAGCAGAGCCTTGAGAGCATTCCTACCAAATGCCTGAACAGATGGTGAAGTGGTGAGCTGAAGGAGAAAAAATTATTTAGACAATCGTTTCTCGCAAGAGTGTGGTTAAACCATGACTCATGAGAATGAAACACTGACATCTGAATCATACCAAAATGATCTGATCAATCAAGGCTTTGTCAACGTTGGCAAAGGCGATTTCCTGTCCAAAGAACTTAACATAGACAGAGGCCAGAGGACTGCTGTTGGGCAGAGACCTCCAGTGAGAGAGCTGTGGACAGACGAAACATAGAATTATTTTTTTCGCCAAATAACACTGTAAGTATTCTATACTTGTATTTGTAACTGGATGGAATGCAGTAGCTTACAGCCTTAATGACACGCTTCATTTTGGTTAACCTGTCAGTATTTTCAATAATGGCAGGGTTTTTCAGAATAGCTTCCTGGAGTCCCTCAGTTCTCACTCCAATCTAGGAAAAAAATGTAACACGTTAAAATTATAACATTACAAACTGAATCTTGTAAAAGATATGTTTTCTATTCCATTCACCTCCACAACATCAGCAGCAGCTCCAGCAAAGAAGGCGCTGGTCTTAGCCACTATCGATCTGGGCAGAACCGTGGCAGCGTCGTTGATATAGAAAGCACTGGCAGCAGCACCAAGCATCAAAGGACCTTACAAAGAGTGTCAGTCATTATATAAATAAAACTTAATTTGTACAGCATCTTTTATACAGGACAATAAAATCAAAATGCTGTACGGGTGACAGATCCTGCAATGATAATAGTAATATAATTGAATAAATGCAAAATATGAGCATCTGTTGTCATGTAATGTAATGCCCAGTGTTACTGTACAGCAGAGCGCCTAAAAGTTGTGTGCCAACTGTCATTAAACAACTGTAAAAGAATATAAGCTACTTACAAAACAAAATAATATACTGGGTATAAAACAAAAGTTTATTGAAATAGTTTCTACGTACATATGGTATGACCAAAAACCCTATGCCACTGTGAATGTAACAATAGTAGAACTTAGTTATTAGATAAAGTTGCATAATGCAACTCACGGAAGGAATCTGAAGTCATTTTAAAGTAGCCTTACTGTTGTAGACGTCCATGTAGGTGGCCTTGCTGAAACGCAAGCTCAGTCTGCCCAGAACAGGATTCAAGATTTTGACAGCTACGTTGCAAGCTGCAGAACTGCATGGAGAGCATAAAGGACCACGAAGAACAGGTGAGCTTGTGCGTATAGACTTGGTGATGAAGGTTCAGAGAATACACTTACACTGAGTTATGGATAACGTTGCTCCTGGTCAGGGACTTCATATAGGAGTAAGTGAAGCTAGCTATCTGCAGATTCTGCTCTGCCTTCACAATGCTAGCAACAGTTGTCACCAAACCCACTGGAGGCCTTGTCTCAAACAGCACAACGCATGCAAGCATACGAAGCTCTGGGTGAAGAGCCTTGTCCATGAAGAGCTGAAGAGCCAAGTTCTGGACCTGATTTGCAAGACAAACTCATTAAGTTGTTAAGTAGATCTTTCAGAAATGTTAAGTTATATATGGTGTTAAGAAGTCACCATTCTGGGCTCCTTCTTTGCAATGTTTCTTAATGCCACGATGGCTTCAGCATGGACTCTCATGGCCAGAGATGCTGCTGGAGTGCCATGAATGGGCAGGATCTTTGTAATTGGCTTGAGGCTGCTAGCATGTCCAGCATTACCCAAAACCTTCAGGAGCAGGATGATGTTCTGAGTGTCCTCTGTGGTTACTGCTTCTGCAAGTAGTTCCTGAATAGGCTGTGGGGAGGAATTATTAATTAAGAACCTCTTTTCTCATTCAGACATGGCTGAAGAATATTAGGTTATATGAACAGCACAAGGGCAGATGACCTTTATGAGTTCAGCAGGGCAGACAGCCTTCTCAGCACAGTGTTTGGATATCATCGTACCATAGCCAAGAAGGACAATCTCATGTAGAATTGGTTGTTGCAATATTTTATTGCTGACTGCCAGTTCCTAGAAAACAGCGACCATCAGAAATTGTTCATACCTTCTACTCATTACAGACAGAGTAGCTGATAGCTTACCAACCTCAACCAGCTTGATGACCTCTGTGCTTGCTGTCACCATGTGAACCGATGCTATCAAAGCCTGAGCTGCTTCAGCAACAGTTAGCTCATTAGCCAGGAATTTCTCCTTGATGAATCTCAGAGAAGCAGGGGTTCCAATGGCTGGGATAGCATCCAAGATCCACTGTCTGAAAGATGAAAATAAAGTGAGTGGACGTGTCTACATATTTTAAAAATAACATTCTTTGAAATGTTTAAACAATAAACCTGAAGGCAGGATTCTTTTTGTATTGGTTCCACAGCATTTCCAGGTCAACAAAGTGGGCTGCGCGGAGGACCTGAATAAGTTCCAAAAACTTCAGAGGAGCATCCTCATGGACTCTTTCCACATTGTGGATGACCAAGTGATTTAGAATCTCCACAATCTGAGAATACAGGAATGTCGGGGACGTCACTTAACATTTAAAGCATTCACATGTTTTTCATCATATTTGCACTGCTTTTGATTTTAAAGATACCTGGGCCTGAACATTGTTGATCTTGATGAGCTGGAGGGGAGTCTGAAGAAGCTCAGTGGAGAACTCATACCGGAGAGATCCACGCTGAAGATACTGAGCCTCAGCAGGTACAATAGGTGCATTCTGAATCTCAAGGAAGACCAGGGATTGCCTAGAATGTACATAATACATGAGTTATTAATTGACAGCTCTGTTAAATCAATGATGATGAAAGTGAAGGGAAAACATTTTAATTGCACCCTAGTGTGTGGCTGCCAAATAGGTCATAAACCAAATGAACGACATATGAGCCAAACATGGGAATAATATAGGAAAAACAACATACTAAACATCTCAAGATTCATCATGAAGTGAGTGTATTCCCAAGACAAATATACACAGTAGAGCAGCACTGTTCAGAGTCTGCCTTCAAACCACATCACCAGTGCAAGATGGAAGTGTCTTTGTTCAGGGTAATCATGTCTTAATTTGTGAACAGTGAAAAGGAGCATTAGATGCATTGTCCAAGTTTAAATGAAATGCTTAGTAAAAGTTAACATACTTTGTCTCCATCTGAGCAGCTCCATTCATCTCAGTGAAAGGTGAGAACTGGATCAGCTCATTGACAGCTGCTTCAGTGATGAGAACGCCACTAGCAACAGGCTTCAAGATGTAATTGTAGGCTGTGGCTCCCCTCAGGTTCTTTGAATCATGTTGAGATGGAGCACACTCGATCATACAACATTCTACACATGTACAGATGTTTGCATGGCACAAATTGCACCTACCTGCTGGCACGGCTCGCATTTCTCAGTGTACGCCAACCCGATATCCTTCATGATCTTCTCCTGACAGTGGTTCAAGTCCCTGGTCTTTGTCACAAGAATGCGGTCAGCCTTTTCGTCTTCACTGATGGCATAGAGAGTCTTGCACACACCCTGAGCTCCAGCCTAATCCAAAGAGCATACATTTACTTGAGGGATGTAACTCCCTGTAATTTATTTATAACCAGTTCTCTAGGACCTCTGACAAACCTCCTGCAACTCGTAGACATTCTGTGTCTTCTTGATATTAAGCTGAAGGACATTCAGGATTCCTCTGTAGATGTTCAGCACCAGTGTGGAGACTCCCTCAGGTGCCATCATTTGTCCTACAACACCATTGGCATACTCAAACTTGATAGGAGTCAAGAGCTGAGGTGCCAGCGCTGATGTCAGCTTGGTTGCGGGGATTAGAGGATCCTTTGGCCAGATGCCGCTGTACTCAAAAAGTTCAGGTTCCACAAGCTACAGTGTGACACAGGATTTGTTGAGAGCAGTTTGCACTGTAAAAGTAAGTAGACTGCTGCATGCGCATGACGCTGATCTTTACCTTCAGCATGAACATATTTTGTGCTGCTGCGCTAATGAGAACTTTGCTGCTGACTTTGAGTCCAGCTCTTGCCAAACCTTCCTCTGGCAGTCCACTGAGGAGCAGTGCCTCATATTTGTACACATAGGTTTTGCCAATGGCAAAATCAGGAGCTGCAAGCACAATCAAACTCAGTGAGAGGCTTTTACTTTATATCCAAAGTCATCTACAATTTATATGAGCAATAATTTGTTTAAAAATAAATAGATTATTATTTAAACTTGAATGCACTTTCATTTAACTTTAGCTGTGGCAAACATTTCATTGGGATCTGTCAATTCACTTTTATTGTAAGGAAACTGAAGTATTGAACCTACCCAAAATATGAGTGTTGCCAGCTGAAATAAAATTTAAAAGCAATGAGTAATTCAATTCCATTCAACTGAATATGATCAAACAAGTAAATTGGATTTTAGCAGTTTTTAATGTAAATAATAAATATATCTTATGATTATAAATGATAAAATAATTTTCCAAACATCAGTTGTAAAAAGAGATTCATACCCATACAAAGTAACGCTTTTTGTTATGCTTTTATTAAAACAAAATCTGCTGTTATTTTACAAAATCATGAAATCATTGAAATGGGTTCACAAAAGGAGAAGTCATACTCACCCGCAAGGGCCAGAGTCAGGGCAAGCACAACCACTCTCATGGCTGATGGGGCTGTAGGGGGCCTGACCGGCGGTCATCCTTTTTAAAGGGAAACTTTGTGCTGATAAAGTGATAACGATTTCCATGGGGATATGTAATGAACCCTGCCATGATTGATCACCACACTCTGTTGGATACATTTCACCATTTTTGATTTAAACAAACCTGGGTGGGGGTTGGGCATGGTGCCACAGTTTGTGCCAGTGTATGAAAAGTTACGGTCACCTGCCCTTGTTCTCCTTAGATATGGCAACTCAGTGTCAGGCATCATTTTTCAAAATATTTACCATAGTCACACAGGTTATTTTAAATAGAAGCGTTTAAAAAAAACCAACATTTTTCTTACGACCCTTTCTCATTTATCTAACATTGAAACTTTACCTGGAAGTTGCTTTTATGTGCTTAATGGTTGCTGTTTTGTCACATAAACATGGACAATGTTTTATGTGACAATTGTGCAACAATCAAAGATTGGCAGGGTAGGCAGGGTATTCAAACCTAGATGCCCCTTGCTTTGAGGCAGTGTAACCTCTGTAATTACATGCCACACTTAAAAATGAAATATAAAAAAAAAAAGATATATAAAAGTTTTTAGTTTTTTAGGTATTTGAAAAGAAAATCATCATGACTTATGTGACCATGTATGCTATTTCAAAGTTCAGACGCGGGCACCATGACTGTATGGCTGTTTGCTCACTGTATTTGTTTTGGTCAGGGCGACCACTGATATCATGACATTTCACAAAGAAGTGGTCACTTCCACTGTGAGCAAACAAGCTGCAGTGTTCCTGCTTAATCAGACAGAATTTATACAACAATGTCAAATACAAAATATATGATGGCCAACACATGTCACGGATTGATTCATTTCCATATTTACATGTGTGCGTTTCAGTTTACATGACAACATTTTTAAAAGATTTATCAAACAGTTTGAACGTCTGAGGACCGAAATAGCAAAATAAAGCAACACAAAAAATGGCATTGTGGGACATATCTGGTATCTGGTATGATCTTATTTTATGTTTTTTTTTTTTCAAAAAAAATGTTACAGTAATGAATGAATGTGCACTCACTCACTCACTCTCTCGCTTTTGTCCGATTTGTCAGAAAACCTTTTGTTTCCTTCCAGTATCAACATTTTCTATGGGATACACAGTGGGTTGCAATCGTGTTGCACATTAACGCATCAACGTGTGGTTTGGACTAAATAAGCCGAAGGTTTTGTTGACTTATAGAACAACTCCAGCCATTTTTACACTCGGGTCATATCCCTTGTTTCTTTTGCTTCCTACCGCATCGGAGGAAAAAAACTACGCGGCGTCGCACGCGATAATCTCCGTGATCAGCTTCCCTATGGCGGCAAACTCTAAACGCTGTATCGCCTGGAAACAACATCAGAAAACCATTACAAAAGCATCAGAAGAGGAGTCGCCTCCTTAATGGACACCACTGTGTGGGTATAACTCAAATAATGTGGAAGAAAACCCATATAAATAAAGTGTTTTCAGTGGCAGTCTCTCACCCTCCTCTCTTCCGGGTAAAGTAGACCTAAGTAATCGATTGTCAAGGTGTGTTCCTCCAGAGCCACTATCATTGACATGTAGTAAAATGACCCTGCTAGGCTCCACCATTGTTTTTTTACTGGGAGAAAAACAACAACAAAACGTGTTGTGGCTATGGAGTAACTCAGCTTGACAGTCCAGCCACAGAAGATACACTGCCAGTGATGTCAGCTTTGAGCTGCCAGATAGAAGAAACCATTTCCCCAGACTGACCTCTGATGACTTCTGTAATACTGAAATGGCATGGTGGTAGAGACCTGATGCCGTTTCTCATCTAAATTCGATGCAGTAGCAACAGTATTGTTATGGTCTCTTAGAGCAGGAACAGTAGAGACATTGTCACATGATTCAGCAGGTCCACTTGCTGGCTCCAACTTATTGGTAGAACAGGTTGTGGATTTATTCTGTATCTGTGATCTTTTTTAAAAAAAATTTTTTTTATCAGAACTGTTTCTAAATGCACTAGACAGTGCTGCTTCATTATGTTCCACCATATTGTTTTAAATAAGGAATGTTCATCATGTACATTAATTACAATAAATAAGTATCATAAAAAAGCTCACTCAAAATCTGTATTGACATGATAAAGACCATCTCATCTATTTGGATGACTGATTGTGAGTTAATTGTGCATATGCATACAATGATCAACGACAACAGGTGACAGACTCACTAATGCTTCTGCATGAATGAACAGGCCACAGATATACACTGATCAGCAACAATATTGTTGGTTGTATGCATATCATATATATATCATTTAACATTCCATCTTAATGTTTTCTATCTCCATTTATGTATAACTTACATAAATAAAATAGAGTTTGTAGTTTACAGAACATCAAAGTTTTGGATGGCTCCCACCTGCCTCAATTCCAGGCTAATCTCACTGGTGGCTTCAACATGTGGAAAACTCTGCTTTTTGATTTCATGCTGCGAGTTTGGTGAGAAGATCATAGTGTTTCTTATGTATTTAAAGATCAGGGTGCATCAAGAAAGAAGGAAATGTCTCTGTCCCCAATACCCAGCCACATCAGTAAAGCTTACTTATTAACATGTGTACTGTGTACATTGACAAGCCACGGCATTAAAACAGTTTAATGCTTTTGATGTTTGGTAGATCAACTGTATACAGGTGCATCTCAGTAAATTAGAATAATGTGGCAAAGTTAATTTATTTCAGTAATTCAATTAAAAAAGTGAAACTCTCATATATCATAGATTCATTACACATAAAGTGAAGTATTTCAAGCCTTTATTTGTTATAAATTTGACAATTATGGCTTACAGCTCATGAATACCCAAATACTACCATGTTATTCTAACTGACTGAGATGCGCCTGTATCTGTGGCCTGTTTTGAAAAAGTTCATTCTGAACCCCCCAAAATGTGATTTTAAAAACATTTTGTAGTAGTGTTAATTTCGCCAAACGAGACGAAATATGTTCGTCAACGCCCCTTTTCCCATGACTGAGACGAGACAATGACGAGACTGTACCACTGTTAAAAACAAGACTAAGACTATATTCATGTGCGTTATTGTTGAGCAGTAAAGACAAGACTAAAATGTTTTGTAAAAAGTAAAAAATTCACTGGTCTGCTGAAACATTAAAACCATTTAAACATTCCAGCCAATTAGTGTAGTTTGATTAAAACCATTAGCCTGGATTAACTGCAAAATGTAATAAATTTCATACAACAAAAGTTTCACGTGCTTGTAGAGTTTATTTAAGTTTACATTTCAAGAATACTTGGAAAAACAGAATGTAGAACATGATGTTTCTGAAGGCAGTGGGATTAGATGCACTGAGCGGTGCAGCGACAGGCCAGATGGGCCTCAGCTGTTTCCTGCAGGTCACTGCTCTTCTCATAAATGCTGCTCAGACCATGAGGGCGGTCCAAGTTAGAATCTGCAACAGTGAAAAGAGTGAAAGTTGGATTAAAGTATGGAAACCACACATCATCGTGGTGACCCAGGTGTGATTCCTTGTTTTCTGACTCACCAGCAGGTACGCAGTGGAAGCCAACATTGACAGAGGTGGTCCTGACTGGCATGCAGCCAGGCAGACAGCGCAGCACAGGCTCCACTGAGTAGCATTTGGATTCCTCACCATGCAGGACCATCTGTTTGTCCATTTTCACTGACTCAAGCTTCATGTAACATTCTGGAAAAAGGTGAAAACTGAGGATATGTTCTCTACATATATTAATACACTCCTCTACTACACTTAGCTGACGCCATATTTTTAAAAATGTGTGTGTAGTGTGCGTTTGTCTCTGTTGTGCAAATTGCTTAATTTGCTGTAATTTTTGCAAAAGTTTTATTCTATATAAAGATTAGATGGGAATGTTCTACTTTCTAATACTTAAGTATTACCTGAGGCATCACGGCAACTCTTTCCAGGCAGAACCCAGGAATGAGCAAAACTGGCTGAGTTCTTGGTCTGGCGTTCATTGGGTGTGCGATACTCCTGTTTGATTTCACCATCAGCCTTTCCACAGAGACCACAAGTCTGACCTCTCATCCAGTCAACGACTTTAACCTGGAGAAAAACTTGTGCAGTTTAGCATTTGTGGAACTACTCTTGAACTATCAGTTACACGTTATGTGCATGAATAAACGCTTAAATCGAGAAAAGTCAAAAACCAGTGTTCTTGAATCACCTTCAGTGTGTTCAGATTGAAGTAGACCTCTTGAAGACCATGGCCGGGAGCATGGAGAGTGATGCCCTCATTTTTCTGTCTGATCTGAATGCGGTCTAAAATAGATAGCAATAAGTATAAATATGTAAAACTTTCAACAGTGTATATACATTTAATGTGACATTTGAATTTATTCAAGAAACCAAATAAAAAAACCTGTGGGATGCTGATACGGCAGGCTGCTGATGGGGATTTCCACTCCATTAACCATCACCACAACAGCATTGTCCTTTGGATACATGTCGACATCACTGTTATAAAGAAGGGATAATGTATGTTATGTATTTTAGGTGTTTTTCAATATTTCCAGATTTCAACGTGCACAACTGTTTTGGAAAATTTCCATAATTCCGCTGTGACCAGTGGTTGTTCATACATGTTTCCAATCTTCACATTGATCTGGTTCTGTTCCTGTGTTTGGTCCCTCTTCAGCAGAACTATGAATTTGAGTTCTGGGGTGCAATCCTGGGCCAAAACCTGGTAGCAAGAATGGGGCATCTCGTTCTTAAATTTCTTATTGTTGAATGTGATCAGAGTGTCTTTGACCATGGAACACTCAGCTGGAGTGGAAAGAAAAAACAGAAGTTAGCTATTCACAGGCCAGTCTTAATACTCCGCTATGACTAAAAGCAACAGCTGCTGCTTTACATGTTTTCACCTGAGTGAGCCTTGGTGAGCATGTAGCTGATCTTGTCAACCCAGTTGTCCTGATACGCTTCGAGCTCAGCAGCAGTGTTTCCCAGTGGCAGAGAAACAGGGAGATCCATTCCAAGTTTGTAAATGGTCCTCTGTAATAATTAGTCACAACAAAGTGCATGTATTTAAACTGACTGACAAGGTAAAATAGACATTTTCTGAGTATCAATCAATTGTATTAATCAAACCTTTGGTGTCTTCAGCACAACATTCAGACTTGTCTCAGAAACAACAGCCACAGTCAGTTTGATCTGATTTTTAGCATTCTTGTCCTTTGCCAGGTTTACTCCGATTTCACGAGCTATGCGGGATATGTACTCAGAGAGGCTAGACAGACATAAAGATGGAGGTTAGGTCGTAAAAAAATCAGTTAAGTGTTGACTAACGTAAACGTGTTGGATAGATCCAACAAACATCACTATGCAAATGAAATAACAAATCCACAGGGTGTTTTTACAAGGTACCTGATTAAGTCTGCATCAATAAACTTTGTGATTAAGATATGCAGGGATACATTACTACACAAAGCTATTCTTAAATTATGATTATTTCGGGACATTACTCTCTTGTGAAGGGCCTTATGCTCTTTGGAAGTTTGTCCCAGGTCAGCTTCAGGCGGAAAGCAGGCTTCTGGCCAACAAGACCAGTTTCAGCCGTGATCTCGGTCTCGTATTGCTTGCATTCAATGCCCCAGGCGATCTTGGCCTACAACAGAATGAAATCACTCAAGATCTCCCAAACATCACAGCAAATTGATATTTCGAACTATTGTGTCATTTTATGTCACCAAAAAAATAAAAATGTTTTTACCATCAGCTTGTGGTTGCTCAGCATCACACCATCAGCACAGATTCTGAAGTGGTCACTCTCAGCCAGATTGGCAAAAATAACCTGCAGTCTGGCAGTGGCTTTGTCAAAGTAAGCTGCAATCTGGTAGCCCTGGACCTTGTGGTCGGCCCTCACAGCACGGATGAGAACAGTCACAGCAGGAGTGACAGCATTAGCGAGGTACTTGGCCTAAAAAGTTGTAAAAAAGGAAGCGATATAATAGGACGTTTTGTTTATTTTGCTGAATACCTGGGACTTGGGAGAAAAAGAGAGCTTGCTCTGATGGCTACCTTATTGTAAATAGCTTCAAAGCTGTAGGCACTGCTCTTGCTGTTGACACGGTCTGTGGAGATGGCATGCTGCAAAAAACAGAAACAATACAGTTAACCAACTAAAAAGCATTGTACACGATGGCTGTGGCACGCTTCTTTTTTTTTTACCCGTTCTGATAATTACCTGGTGGACGTGGTTCTTGAGGAACTCCATGTCATACAGTTCTTGCTGCTGTAGAAAAAATAGGAGTTTAATTTCCCCAGAGTGCTTTTGATTGTGCTGTTCTTACATGTCAGAGGTGACCTTGCATCTCACCTTGGACAGGGAGCTGGACCTTGAGGAGCTGGAGCTGCTCGAGCGGCTGCTGGACTGAAGTGATGAGCGGCTGCTTGAAGCACTGCTTGAGGAGCTTTTGGAACGCAGGCTTGACTGGCTGCTGGAGGAGCTGCTGCTCATTTGCTTTGATGTCCTGATGGGGGCAACAACATCAACCATTTTGCTCTGGAGCCGAGAGGAGGAGCTGGAGGAGGAGAGGCGAGAACTGCTGGAGCTTGAAGAAGATGTGCGGTTCTTTAGACCAGGAACCAAGATTTTCCTGAGTTTCATCAGGACATTCTTGTCTTCCAGAACTTCCTCTTCATCGCTCAGATTGATCACCTTGATGATCTTTTCAGCTGCTTTATCTCCAACTTGAATCTCAATTTCAATCTTTTCAATGACTGGTCCAGCAACTGCAATCAAATAAATAAACCGTGCATTACTTTTTATTTTAGCAAATTTTTTTTTGGCATAAATTTCATGTCATCCATTTAACTTACCTGGGGCAACATCAACCAAAACAGCATGTTTTCCAATAATGGCATAGAGTGGACAGTTTCTGATGAAAGCAGCATTGCGAGATTCAATCTCAGTGCACGCCTTTATTCCAAAGGTTTCAATGGCAGCACACATTTTCTTCTCGAAGGCCTTGGGCAGTTTCAGTTGGTTGGCATTTTTGCTTGACAGTTTGCCAGAAAGGATTTCAGACGACAGTGACTGTAAAAACCACAACAAAGGTCACCATAGTGTTTTGGGACAGTGCAGGAATTTGTGTTGGGTAAAGGAATCAAACTCACCATGTCGTCAGCCAGTGAGGACGCCATCTGTGAAGAGAGGAGCTCCCTTGACAGCTGTACTGAAGCTTCACCTGGAAGCATTGGGGTGATTTTGGCGGCTTTGAGGTCTTCCACATTTCTTGCAACAGCAAAAGTCTCAACACTGTTGGAATGTAGAGAAAAAAACATTTAAAAAAACAAAAATTCAAAACGGGATGATAAAGGTTGCTTGTTAAGGAAAAGTACATACACTGCAGACACAATCTTATCGATGCCCTGAACGGGCAGGAACTGAAGCTTGAAGTTGCCCTTAATCATGTCAACTCTTGCTTCCATCCTTGCAGGAACAATTGTGTGAACTCTGGCTCTTGACAGCAGAGCAGCTTGGATTAAAGCCGTATTCACACCCATGACGCCATATGTGTGCATGGAAACACTGCAATGGACAGAATGGGACATTTGTGTTTTGTTAGACAGCAGTAAAGATGAGAAGAAGCTTGTTCAAGTAAGCTGCAGCCAGTTTACCTAGGAGCAATCGCAGCCCTCAGGTTGATGTCAGACTTCAGGAGCTGGGTAGCGTGGAAATTCTGAGGCAGAGGTGGTGTCACAGTGGCTTGTACTATGAAAGCAACAAAATATCCAGTCAGTGTCAGTAAAAATCACAATCTCGCTTTCAGTTTTTACTATTTTAACAGTAGTGCCACTTACGTTCAACAGAGGCAGCAGCCACAGCAGCAGTGTAGAAACTGAGCTCCATGGGCAGACCAACTGCGGTGGGAACGATGCGACGGATTTCAGCGACCAGCATTGGTTTAGCGTAATGTAATGCAATACCAGATATCAAAGCATCCAAAGCACTCCTGCCATAAGATTGAATTGCAGGTCCGGTGGCCAGCTGTAAACGAGACATCAAGTTCTCATTTCAAGGTATAATTATTATGTAGATGTCATGGGGTGGTGGAAAGAGGAGGATGGTGTACCTCAATAAGCTGATCAACAATTGCTTTGTCAATGTTGGCAAACGCAATTTCCTGTCCGAAGAGTTTCACGTTCACTGAGGCCAACGGCTGGCGAGAAGGATGAGCCCTCCAGTCAGAAAGCTGTAAAAGCAAAACACTGAATCAAACCATTGTGTCTTTCACAAACAACATTAAATCTGATAAATCATTAAAAAAAAAACCCAGCAGTTTTAGTATTGAATTGAGCCCTTGAACTCACAGCCTTTATAACTTGTTTCATCTTGGCAATTCTGTCGACATTGTCTGGAACCTCCTGGATTTTCAGAAGTGCCTCCTGGATTCCCTCAGTTCTTATTCCAACCTGCAGAAAGGTAAAACACACTACATATTATATTAATCCTAACAGCCAGCTGCATTTTGCCCTGATTGTTGTTCACTGTGCAAAGTTCTATGAACAGAGAGGCCTTTACCATATATATATACATATATAGTATCTTATTTTAAAAGTGATATGAAGACAGTAATGATTATTTACACAACATGACTGTCATACCTCAAGAACATCAGCATAAGCTCCGGCCAGGTAGGTGCGAGCTTTGGCCACGATGGCTCTTGGCAAAACAGTTGCAGCGTCATTAATGTAGAAGGCAGTGGCAGCAGCACCCATCAACCAGGGGCCTGCAGCGAGAGGACAAGAACCATGAAGTCACATGTCTTCATCGGAGATCTGTGATGCTAATTCATTATCCACTTACTGTGGTAGGCATCCAGATAGATAGCTCTGCTGAAGCGGTAGCTCAGTCTGTCAAATTTGGGGCTGAGGATCTTCACGGCAACATTGCAGGCCGCGGCACTGAAAGAGCAACATTACACATGTGTGAGACTGTGGGCGCTTTCCTGTTAAATAAAATAAACAAACTGCAATCATCATTATTCAGTTTCTTACACAGAAGCGAAGTCAGGAGCGGTGTTCTTGGTCATAGACTTCATGTAAGAGTAGACGAAGCTAGCGACCTGCAGATTTTTTTCTTTCAAGAGAGCATCGGCGAGGGTGGTCACCAGACCCATGGGCAGCTTTGTCTCAAACAGCACAATAGCAGCGACCATGCGGAGCTCTGGGTGGAGAGCCTTGTCCATGAACAACTGGACGGCCATTTCTTGGATCTAATTCGCAAAGAGAATTGTTTCAAACAAGGATCTGCACAGAGGAAGATGTGTCTTATCAACTGTTAGTGACTGACAGAGTCAGAAATTCTGGTCTCACCATTTTGGGCTCTTTCTTTGCAATGTTCCTCAGGGCCAGAGCAGCATCAATGTGAACTCTAAGTGGCAGATTGGCAGCAGCACTTCCAAAGCCAGGCAGGAGCTTCATGATTGGTTTGAGGCTTGCGGGGTGTCCAGCGTTACCCAGAACTTTCAAAGCAACAGTGAGCTCCTCAATGTTACCACTGGCAAGAGCCTGAATGGCAACTTCGTGGATGGGCTGTGGAAGGAACGGAAAAGAAATTCTTCTCACTGACACTGTAACTGAATTGAAGTCATATCAAACACATGTGAAAGATACATACCCTCATGAGCTCAGCAGGGCAAGTTGGATTCTCTGCGCAGAACTTTGCAACCAGAGTGCCGTAGCCCAGCCAGACAATCTCTCGCAGCACTGGGTTTTCTTGGATTTTGCGGTTCATAGCCAGTCCCTGCAGAGTGGTGCCAATAACTGGTTACATGTCTATGTTCCCACATCACTACAGGCACACAAGACCAATTTTAACCTTGACTTGCCTCCGCAAGCCTGATGGCCTCCAGGTCAGCTGTCACCATGTGCACAGATGCCAGCAGAGCTTGAGCAGCTTCAGCAATGGTCAGCTCATTGACCAGGAACTTCTCCTTGATGAATCTCAAAGCAGCGTGAGTGCCAATGGCAGGGATAGCATTCAGGATCCAGTGCCTAAGAATTTTTAAAAAATGTTTTATTTCATCATCCATTATATATATGTTTATTTCATTGGTGTTTCTCTGAATGTTGCGGTTACCTGTGATCGGGTCTGGCTTTGAACTGAGTCCAGAGAGCCTCAATACTCTCAAATCTGGCCACACGCAGTAGCTGGATGAGCTCAATGAACTTCAAAGGGGCATCTTCATGGACCTTGGCCATGTTGAAGGTCACCAGGTGGTTCAGTACCTCAACGATCTGATGGAAAATAAAAAGTGTCCTGTGTTAAACTGCACTGCTACTGGACAGATTCAACAAAAATGGTTGGTTTAAATGTGGGAGCATGTATGAAGTACCTGAGCCTCAGCATTGCTAATTCTCAGAAGCTGGATAGGTGTCTGGAGAAGCTCACTGCCAAACTCATACTGCAGGGATCCACGGTGAAGGTATTCAGCACTGATGGGTTCCACCGGGGTCTTCACAACCTCCAGGAAGCTCAGGATTTGCCTTTGAATATCAATACGCACTCAATTAAACTGTAATTTGACATTTTGTTCTAGGAATAGTGGTAGCAATGCTGCTTTTCCATTCAAACAACATACTTGGCCTCCATCTGAGCAGCACCATTCAAGATATTGAAGGGCGAGAACTGAATCAGCTCTGTAGCTGTTGCCTCCAAGATCAGAGCACCAGTCGCTATTGGCTTCATGATGTAGTTAAAGGCAGCAGCTCCCTTCATGATCTGTCCTCTCTGCATGGACAACCAGACCCCACAGTACCATCACACCTGCACTACTAGTGCACTGTATCAGAGGACAAAGTAGTGTCGGAGAAAGTACACTTACAGCTTCGCACTCGATGCATCTCTCAGTGTAAGCCAGGCCAATGTCCTTAATGATTCTCTCCTGGCAGTGGTTCAGGTCCTTGGTCTTGGTGAGAAGAATGCGGTCAGCCTTGGCATCTTCACTGATGACGTAGTGGGTCTTGCACACACCCTGGGCTCCAGGCTAATTTAGAGAAAAAAAAAGTTTGCAATGATGTGTAATGTGGTGTGTTGGTGTGGGGTGGAACTCTATGAAAATGAATATTCCCCACCTCTTGCAGCTCATACACATTCTGAGTCTTCTTGATGTTCATCTGCAAGATGTTGATGATTCCCCTGTAGACATTCAGCACGGTGGCAGAGATGCCAGCCGGTGCAAACACTTTGCCAACAACACCGTTAGCATACTCAAACTTGATGGGTGTCAAGAGCTGAGCAGCCAGGGCGGAAGTGAGCTTGGTGGCCGGGATGAAAGCATCTTTGGGCCAGATGCCACTGTACTCAAAGATTTCAGGGTCAACGAGCTGCAAGTAAACAGTGGTGGTTTTAATGAAACATAACACAAGATAAAATTGTCATATCATTGATCACTCTAAAACTTTTTTTAATACAAAGACACGGTCTTTACCTTCAGCATAAAGGTGTCGGCGGTGGCTGGATTGATTAAAACTTTGCTGCGGATTTTCACCCCAGCCCGGGCCAGACCCTCCTCTGGCAGGCCTCCCATAAGAACTGCTTCATATTTGTACACATAGGTCTTCCCAATGGCAAATTCTGGGGCTGCAGCAGTATTGAAACATCATGACTGATAGGAATTTGCAGTAAATAAAATATAAACTCTAGCTTAGATTCTAAACTGTATAACAAATTAAATGATGCATTCTATTCAAAGCCTGAAAATGTAATGCATCGTTTGATTTGTAATACAGTATGAATTACTGCATGTTTGTCATATTAAGTTAGAAAACTTACCCAAGCTAACCTGGTGCCCCGCTAAAAAAATAAAAAGATCAGGTTATTTTGTTGCCCATAATGCACAAGATGCAAAATGTAGCATTCTGAATAGATTTGCAGGTGCAGCTTTTAGACTTACTGGCAAGGGCCACAGTGAGAGCAAGCAGGAGAACCCTCATGGCTGGTGGATGAGACTGACTGCAGCCACAGGCGTCCTTTTAAAGCTCCTTGTTGCTGTACTCATCAACATGTATCAGTAACTATCAGTAAATATTGGCTTTTATTGTCAGTGAAGTTACCATGCCCTGATGGTGCAGATTAGACAAACAGTGTGGAAAAAAACAAACACACAAAGAAAAACTAAATCGTAAAATGTCACCATGGACAACATCTTGATTAACCCTGAAGCTTGGCCTTTCTGGTCACTGTACATATATACATACAGTTTATCCATCTACCCATTATCTATTACATTTATTGCCCATGCATCAAAGGGTGAGAGTGCATGTTTTGCAGTTGCACAAATGTTAAAGTGCCCATCTTTTAATCAAATGTCAATCTGTCCTGACCCGTAAATTTGTCACCATCTTGTCACCCTGCTCTTTAAACTGTTGACTGTCCAAAGGCCACGCTCCAAAATATAACACGTTAACATTCACAATATTTCACATGTCATTTTCAATATGTCGCAATATTTCAATAATCATCACATAAAAAAATGAAACTGTGGAAATCAAGTTACTCAAAACAATGGTGATACCATTTTGATAATGCGGTCAGGAATTTCTTAAATAAAACTGCTAGTCACTTTTTTATACCATTAGATTCTATAATGCAAAGATGTATGTAATTGCATGAAATAAAAAGTTCTATTCACTCCATTCATAGTGCTACTGAGCTTGGTGTTTTTTTTATACTTTTATTTTCTTTTGCGCATCATCACAATCATCACCTTTTTGTTCATCATTTAGAATGGTAGACTTAAACTAGTAAACATCTGGCTGCTATTAAATATGTCACAGTGAATACGACAATATGACAAATGTGTTTTATACAAACAAAATCAAAACCATACTGGACCTCACTAACTAACAGAAAGTTTCAAATGTGTTTATATTAACATTCATCACAAACATCACTGTGTCCTGTTTGTATATAACGTCGTCGACGCTTTGTCGAAGTGCGTTTCTCGCGTGTACAAGGTTTGTCCCACGTCGCGCTCCATACGGACTCCATACTGACAGGAAACCAGTTGTGTCAAACTTTGTTAAATCTTCCTCCTAAACAATGTTCTGGCTGCTTGTGTTTTTATCGACCACACCTGCGTTGTGTGGGGCGGACTGTCCGTGTGAGAGGCCGCAGCTGTGTCAGCAGATCCGAGAGGAGAGAGACTTCGAGGTGTTTACCTTTAGCTTGACCCACAAAGCCACTCTAAGCTAAGCTACTCGAGGTTTAGCCTTTAACATGAGCTGCTAGTTTCACCATGAGACTATCTTCAGTCTTTAGTTTCAGACACAGACTCACAGTCCATGTGTGTATAACAACAATGATAAAAACACTACTGTAACACGGAAATAAAACCATCACTTTTTAATCCAGTGTTTAAAACACTGAGGGTAAATATATTTTTCTAATATCAGTTTAGGTCCATGTGATCAGGTAAATGACTTACAAGGTTCATTCAGTAGCTGTTATTTGGCTTTTGATCATATCATTGAATTTGAAAAACAGAAAAATGAACACACATACTGGGAAGATACACATAGAAAGAGAAAGAAAAAGAGAGAAAGCAACTAAATATTTATGCTACAAATGATGTAAAAATTAAAAAAGGTTTTGTGTTGCATTTTATGTGTGTATTTAATGTAATTAATGTGTGTATGGAAAAAACCCAAACATTATATATATATATATAAAATAGAGATTCCAAATGTGCCCCCCTGTGTCCTCAGATGTTCCTGTTCGATGTGGGTGGAAAGACATGGAAGTTCTACAACTGGAGCATGGTGACAACAGTGGCGACGTTTGGAAAATATGATGCTGAACTCATGTGTTATGCTCACTCCAAAGGAGCAAGAGTGGTCCTCAAAGGTAGTGTCAGCCATAAGAGTACAAGCCTTTGGTTTATTTTTGGTTTGGACAGAAACCCACCATCGTGCTTTTGGAAAACTAAATACTGCTGCAGTCAACACGTCACCAACCCACTGACTTCCTCTCTCTCCTTGCCTGTGGGTGCGAAAAGGTGACGTTCCCCTCTCTTACATTGTGGACCAAGCTAACAGGACAGCGTGGATAACAGAGAAAGTCAACCAGGCCAAAAGTCAGTTTATGGATGGAATCAACATCGACATTGAACAAGCGGTGGAAGAGGGCTCCCCCGAATACTATGCTTTGACAGACCTGGTCAAAGAGACCACTGAGGTTTTCCACAGGGAGATTCCAGGGTCACAGGTGAGCAAGGAGGAACAGGAAAGACAGGAGATGAATAAAGCACATTCAGTCTTTATTCATCCCATCTTCAAATATATATTCACATTCACTTTTCCCTGATCTCTAGGTCTCTTTTGATGTTGCCTGGTCCCCAAACTGCATCGACAAACGCTGCTATGATTATGTCACTATTGCTGAATCCTGCGACCTGCTGTTTGTCATGTCCTATGACGAGCAGAGTCAGATCACAGGGGACTGTATTGCAATGGCAAACGCCCCGTACGCTCAAACACTGAATGGTTTGTTGTTTAACTGTGTGGCAATGAAATCAGACCAAATCATTTTGTTAATGCAGTCCTGCTCATCGCAACAGAAATAATTGTCTCTTTCCTGTCTGTTTAGGATATGACCAGTATCTGAGTCTGAATATTGATCCAAAGAAGCTAGTGATGGGAGTTCCATGGTACGGCTATGATTACCCGTGCCTCAATCTTTCCCAGGTAAGACGCTGTTCATTTGAAATCTGAACAGCTTCACTGTTAGTTGTCAAATGTTTGAAAGAATAAAACTCACGGTGCTTTGCTTATTTTCTTGTTAATCTCAGTATAAATGTCAACACAGATATACCTCTTTATCATGACAGGAGGGAATATGTTCTATAGCTGCAGTTCCTTTCCGCGGAGCTCCCTGCAGTGATGCAGCCGGAAAACAGAAACCATACAAGTGGATCATGAAGCAGGTTCAGAGCTCATTGTCAGGCAGGATGTGGGACAACCAATGGAAGGCTCCCTACTTCAACTACAAGGTGCATAATCTTTTTTCTAATGCCTAATTGTGTACAGCTCCACATAGCAGGGGCTAAAACATTTGAAAAGTTTATCTCTCTATTTTGTTTACGTCCTTAAGTTTAGTTAAACACAAATTCTTCTGATTACTTACTATGAACTACTACTTAATAAAGTATACTACCATTTGTGTTAGTTGTTGGTGCCTATTTTAAGCATAATTTTTCTTTCTGCCAAGTTCACGCTTCACCAACACCACCTCTCCTGATAAATGACAACTCAGCAAATCAGGCAGACATTTCAAACTAAGGGCTGTTCATCTAAACTGCCGACATCCACCCGAGCTGCTTTCAGACAAAACATATCACCTGTTCGAAACAATAAAACATTCAAGACAAAATGCCTTCAAGCCTTTTCAGCTTCACCATAAGTCAATGTCACACCTCTGATTTTGCTATTGCCTATCTTCTGTTGTGTTTCTTTAGGACCAACATGGACAGATTCACCAAGTTTGGTATGACGATCCACAGAGCATCTGTGCCAAGGCAGACTATGTGAAATTGAGAGGTCTGAGGGGAATTGGCATGTGGAATTCCAACATCTTGGACTACAGCGACGAACCGGTCGCCCGGGTGCAGACCGCGATGATGTGGAATGCGTTGTTAGGATGCTAGCTGGGATACACTCAACACAGCTGCAGAAATTTACACCACCCCTGGTTTGGGGGTGCATACCTGCACTTCAGAGTTTATTGTGGCTTTTATTGCTGTTGTCTTTCAGTGCAACTGTGTCTCAAACATTCCTTTGTGCTAAATCAAACAACTGTGATTCTCAGGAAAACAGTCTTTTTAAATGGGCGCCCAAAGTATTTTTGAAGAAGATCAGTGTTAAACTTGTGCACTTTATTATTTTCATGAATAAAATTCTTTCTGAAAAATCCCCAAATGGTTGTGGTCATGTAACTACACAACCAGGTTTAGTTTCAGCTTCCTGTCTTTCTCCAGATTTAACTACATGAGGACAACAACACCTTTCTCCTTTTCTCCAACACCTTTTGCTAAAACCTTTTCATTAAACTATTGCGTACACTGTGCCATAACGTATATTTCACGCTTCCTTTTAATTTTATTTAAAGCACATTAAATTGCCTCCTGGAAATGTGTCACAAAATTAAACCTTTCTCCTTCAGCATCAGACCTACAGCTCCTGAGGGAAATGAGAAGTCAACTGTGTCAGAACTGTAAACACAGCAGACCATCTCATATTATTCTGTACCAAACTGTGCCAGAGTAAGAGCACAACAATGCAAAACTCAGAAATGAAATGGTAAACTGTCCAGGAACCAAATCCATCTGTCACAGTAGAGATCAGACAGAAGACAATAAGTCTTGTGTCCCTGTCTGTAGTAAATCAGATGGAAGTGTTCTGAACTTGAGATCTCCCACGTGTATTATTTCCAAAGGCCAGACAGGCTGTTGGTCCCAGGTGAGATGACTGGCTCTTCTTCTGAGCCAGCTCGGCCTTCAGGGCTCTCAGCTCTGTCGCAGCCTGTTTCCGTAACTACGCAGCCGTTCATGAAGAAACAGCAGAATATGTTGGCGTCATTTATTCACCGAAAGCGACTGTGGTTAGTGTGTGGAGTCAGTGAATGACGACAGTTACCTTTATCTCTGTCAGCAGCTTCATCTTGGCATCTTCTACTTTCCTCTTCAGGTTGTCAATCTCGTGGTTCTCGGTCATGATCTGAATGATGAGCTCATTCTGAAACAAGAGACATTTCATTCATTCATTGATAAAGTCTGTCATCGATGTGGAGAAAAAAAAAACCCCAGACAATACGGAAAAGCTCAGCCTTAATCACGACGAAACGCGACTTCACCTTGACAGAAGATCGGCCTTGTCGCCTCGGCTTCCCTCTGGTGTCCCGCGCTTGGAGCTGGTGCAGAAGTTTGTTGTAAAACGTCTCCAGCTCTTGTCGTAACTTCCTCAGATTGTCCTCCAGGGGTGCTGTGGCCTTCTTAGTCTCAAAATACTTCTTTTTCCAGCTGTCCCGTGCTTCACGTCGAGGGAGAAGAAAAGACTTTTGGTTACTTTTGTATGAAGTTGTAGGATATGCCCTTTCAACTTTTCATCTCGTCCCCACCTTGGTTCCTCCGGTGTCTGTTTAGCGCCAATAAATCTTTGCCCTTTCTCAGCAGCTCCTGTCTGGTCCACTCCAGCTGCTTCCTCTCCTCCCTCACGAGCTGGATCTCCTCTATCAGCTCCTCTCCTGACACAAACAAACCATGTCAGCTGTCCTAAACGAAGAGTGATCAATATGAGAAGCCTCACTATTTCCCGATATTCGCTTACTGTTTGTCTGGGAGAGTGAAGGAGCAGAGGTTTTATGGTTGACCAAGGCCAAGTCCAGACCCGGGGATGGAGAGGAACGCCGCACAGGCCGAGACGACACAGCTGGACTCTGTATCACCTTCAAACAGACAGTCAACACAACAATGTCAGGTCTTTGCCTGAACCTGTGTGCGATGAAGTCCTTTGTTTGCTTCAAAGGCCTCATGCGCTCCAATAAAGCCACCTGCTGTGGGTTTACTGGAGATGTCTTACAAGAGACTGTCCACTTCCTGCTTGTTTCAGAAACAGAGTTTGTATTCACAGATGGCGGCTGAAGTGAATGTGCTCAGACGTGTTCTTTAAGGACATTACCTCACTTGCTGGTTTACGTGTGTGTGCATCTTTTGATTTCCCGAGCCTGCAAACAGACAAGAACAAGCAGAAGCTGCAGGGGAGCCGGTCTTCACTGCCAAGTGTAAACATGAAGACCAGTGATGCTCTCGCTCAGTGAGCCGGGCACATGGTACCTGTCCGCAATGAGGAAGCCACAATCTCCATCCTCCAGCGACTCTGCCACACCCGAGTCTCTGGCCACTTTTCTCAGATGTTTCTTCTTCGTGGAGGTTTCTTCTCTTTCTGCTGGCTCCTCCGCCCGAGCAGGATCAGCCTCATGCTGCTGTAAAGCTGTCGGCATAGAACAAATAAAAAGCTTCTTCAGTCACAAAACGAGCCAGAAACAGATACACATCGAATTCTGCCCTCGCCTGGAAATGTGCTTTTCGATGAAGTGAATGTAAAGAGTTTGTAAAGTAAAACTCAGACACGCGTTTGACCTTTACTCAGTGAGAGCGGCTGTGGTACCACTTGATGCTGAGTTATCTTTGGACAACACTGCGGTCCTGCCCATTCAGCCTTCTTAGAAGAGAGATGTTCTTTATTATTTTCTCCATCCCCCTCTGAGGAACTGTAGCTCTGTTCCTCCTCCTCCTCCTCCTCTTCATCCTCTTCATCCTCCTCCATGCTGGGGGTGGGAGGAGGCTGATGGGAACACTGGGGGATATGGGGGAATTTAACGGGCTCCTTTGTCCGTGTTGGCAGGCTGCATGTCTTGGGAGGGTGGTAATATGTTGGGTGGTCTGGGGAGCTGCTGCTGGTGTCTGTGGTGAGAGACTGGGAACAAACACTGCTGGTGTTCTCCACAGTGGGCAGCAGGTACAGCTCCGGCTGTGGGGCCTGTCAGGCGAAAACAAGACATTAGCAGAGCTCCGCTGGCACACAACAAAACATAATAACCACTGACAGACCGACTGAGTCGGCCATTAACATGATGCATCACTGGAGAAAAGTGTTGATGTATGAAACATTTCAACAAACAAACAAAAAAAACTAAATCTGGAAGATGGAATGTATACATACATACGGTGGAGCGAATGTTTTCACTTTGAGCTCTCTCTCCTGTTTGCTTTTAACCTGTGAGGAATGAGTTTGGTTGGTCTCAGAGTCATGCCAGTAAACACACACACACACACACACACACACACACACACACACGCACACACACACACACACACACACACACACACACACACACACTTTGCACCCTTTAGTGTAGCTCCCTGAATAGTGAACTTGTTAATCAAACTGTCTGCATTGTCACTCCCTACTGTCTGCCCAGTGAAACACAACCAGCTATAGAAAAGTGCTCCTAATGGCCGTCTGCACTCACCAGCGCCAGGCTGCGGCCCACACATTTCAGGAAGGAGAATTTGTTGACGCTCCTCTCTGTGCCAAGAAGAGCGCCCAGCTCGCTCCTCAGACTTTTCAGCGTGACATCAGGGAAAACCCTTACAACACATTGACAAAACGATTTAAGATCGCTGAACTGTTACGCAACATTTGTTTCACAGGGTTATAGCATATATTGTTGCCTGATTGCAGTCATTTATTTCGATTTTTGATTAATTTTGCAAATTAAATGTTGACTATTTCAAAAACAAATATACAACTTATTATTCTATAATAATATTTACATTAGTATTGCACACATGTATATCATGTAAAACTTTTGTAAGTAGTTTTTCCATTTACTTACTTAATATGGATAAGTGGCTGTTTACACCACTGAATTAATTCAATGCACATATTTGATATTCTCCATACACTGGAACATGTCTTGTCTCCCTGTGAGTTGGACACCTCGAATAAAACCACGCACTTTCTGCAGACTCACCTGATGAAGCCTGCAGAGATGAAGCTCTCTATGGCTTCAGCTGGCACCTTGTTGAGCTTCACGTTCCACTGGTCCTCTGGTACATACAGCACATGGAGCTCCACAAACTCGACACACAAAGCATTGTGTTTCAGGGTGCACTGGCATCATGAGATATATTCTACATACGTTTTAGTTAAAAGTTGAATTCACTCACCTTGCAGCTGACTGGTCTTCTGTCTTCTGGGTATCTCACTGACTCACAAGACAGCTCCATTGTGAGGGTAGTTCAGCAGCAGAGAAACACTGGTAATGCTTGTAGATTTCTGCTGGATACAACAACAATAATAATAATAATAATAATAATAAAAGGTCCCACTTTGCTGTCTGAGGCCACTGACACTGTTGAGGAAGTGATCTGCTGTGATCCAACGCCGTCAGTCCTCCAGAGGAGCTTCTTTTATGAGAGTGCCAGCAGTGGTTGCTCCGGCGCTGATGATGACAACTGCTGTAAAGAGAGGGATCATCCCATCTGCATTCACGAGAACAATCCTGCGATTTCTATTGGTTAATTTAAACCATGTTCATTATTATCCTACTGTAAATTACATCTTATAGTCAGTGATTTTTTTTTTTCAAACCGTCAGGGCAACATCCATAGTGAGATTGACCAATGTGTTTTTATTGCACAAAAGTAGCTCATCTGACTGCTCGCATACATTTAAATGATCTGTGAGGGTTTAGATCAAATACACACAATATGTTCAGTCATGGTTTAAATCAGGATTTCTTGTGTTATTAAACTGTAGGGTGTGTTAAAGCACTTTGACCACTAGAGGTCACAATTTAAATAGATCGTATGCTGCTTTCAGGTACCACATATTTGGTCGTAATTACTAATTTCAGCGAAAAAACGGTGCCGTTTATTTTCTATACATTTTTCTTTAGCTGTGAGGCATAGACTGACGGAACCATAAGGACGGAGTCGAAAGCTGACGACAAACCTGAAATCAAGATATATGATCTTACGCACTAAATTACAGTTATGGGAAGATAAATAATACACACAAATTACGCTCTAAGTCAAACTGTGATTGTACTTTTGTTTTGTGACAGAACATTACAATTAATCGGTTAATAGCCTAAACTTAGAAAATGCAAAGCACATAGGACACTAACTAGTTCATAGTCTATATTGTTTAATACTAGAAACATTTTTTGGTCTTACGAAAGTATAACTTTTACGACTTTACTAACATTCCGTGAAGGCAGCAAAGGGAACACGCCTTTCTCGAAAACCGGAAACTCTTTGTCGAAGAGGACGTGAGGAAACTAGCTTCCAACTGCGACTTTCCTTTAAAAAACTTTCCTGGTAGCAAAAACACAAGTCGCTTGAAAACACAACAATGTCCGGATCATCCAACATCGTGACGATGAAGAAAATCGTCCAGCAGTTACGCCTCGAAGCCGGCATCAACCGAGTGAAGGTAACGGTTGAGATGGCCACTTTCAGGGCGTGTGTAGCTTCCCAGCCGCTGGTCACAAGTTTCTCTCGCTGTGTGAACACTTGTCCCGCCGTCCATACGTATCCCGGTGTTTATATCGCCACTACAGCGCCTGTAGTTTCATAGCGACCACTGAGCGTGTTGTGTTCCACAGGTGTCCCAGGCCGCCGCAGACCTGCAGCAGTTCTGCCTGCAGAACGCCCAGCAGGACCCTCTGCTCACCGGCATGTCGTCCAGCAACAACCCGTTCAGACCACAAAAAGTCTGCTCCTTCCTATAGCCGCCACAGCACCGACCCTCCGCCTCTGTGAGTCCCACACGCCGTCACCACAGCGTCAGCTCATCCATCCGTCAGTGGTAGCAGTGCTCAGATCTCTTCTTTCAGTCCAAACATTAGTGGCCCACTCATGCCACGTATTAGTGGTCTACACCTCCGTATGAAATAACACAGTGCGATGCTGCAGAAACAAGTCAAACAGTGTTCTGCTACCGCCCTGTAATAATACACATCTTCAGAGTGTATACTGCATCTTTAGTCAACTTCAGACTGCAACGATGATCTGTCCTCGTGCAGATTAACATGGAAATTAACTCTGTATATTTAATACAAGAATGCAAAGCACTGAAATACATTACTAGGCAATGCTAAATATAATGTAACAAACCAAAACGTGTCCGACTCTCTTCTGCTCCAGGTCTGGTCAGACTAACTCTATTCTATTCTATTTCTGCAGGTTTTGGACATTATTGTGCCTTGGGGAACTGGGATGCTGGTTCCTGCATCATGGACTGGAACTGTCTCAGGAGTGAATTTTTGGGACAACCAACTAACTTAACTTTTTTTTTATTTTTGCCTTTGTAAAATCTGATAGAGAAAATTTGCCAAGTGCTAAAGGAGCACAATGTCTTAGCCTACTTGCTTGAAAGTAACTAACTCCTTTAAACACACACACACACACACACACTGTGCCTTATCAAGTGTACATTTTACATGATTGAATTTGAGGAAGAAATGGTAATTCCAATTTTTAAACTTTTATTAAAAGGAGGATACACACAGACAAATGTGTCATCTGTGCTTTCTTTGTAAGTCTTGGGATGGCTACTGTTGGATTTCATTCGCTGTGCCCAATGCTGCATGCACACACTTGGGTTACATAACTCTGGGTACGTTCGTAAAATTTGTTTATAAATCACTGCATATAAACATATAGGTATGGAACCCACCAACTAATGAACTGAGTAAAAGTTCTTGCCACGAGCTACAGGCTCCCGTCCCACGCTTGGATTTGAAAAGGCTCTGCAGACTCATCCCTTCAAAATGTTTTCAGAGAGAATTTGAACCTACAGCAACATGATCACATAAAATCCAGTCAAACTCTTACTGTGCTAAAAGTGTTAACTATTACCACTGGAACACAGAGACTTCCACTGTAAAAACAGTTTATGCAAGTCCACAAACAGCTGCAATATCAAAGCCAACCTTGTCTGACCCCAGAGAAACTTTATGTCCTCATAGCTGGAACTTCCGCCTGCAGGCATCCATCTCGTGCCGCTGTAAACACAAAACGTACATTTTAAAAAATTGTTTTTGCCTGCAAAAAAGCCTGACTGCAACAGTTATTGCTTTGTTGTGTGTAATATTTAAAAAGCACCTGTAACATGTTGGTAAAGTACATTACAGTTATATATGAATGGCTAAGTTTTATTAGATGCAAAGAGGTCAACATATGTAAAGTCAGGCTAACGTGATTACCCACTGTCCTGCTCCATTAGCTTCACAATTATAGCTCCTCTGTTGAATCAAACGGGAGTTTAGGCGCTTCGAGACTCACCTTAAGGACCCACTCATACTCTCCGAACTTTGAGTCGAAGGTGCCTTTCTGTAGAGAGCGGAGTTTGAGGGTGAAGCGTGGTCCCAGCTCCTGAATACCAACTTTCTTCTCATTCTTGAAGATATACCTTTACAAAGGCAAAAAGATTGTTTTTCTAACCTTAACAATTTCTAACCTTAAATTATGGTTTTATCAGAAGGCAGTATCCAGTCAGAATTAATTTTTAAATATTCACCTGTGGAATCTGAAAAAGATGAAGTCTCTCTGGTTGTGAAAGGTTGCAACCTGTCGACCCACAAACTGAGGGTCTTGAGGAAAGAGAGCTGCCAACATCCGGCCAATACTGTGGCCCAGGCGTGTGCTGAAGTTGTTGAGGATCACCTCTGGATGGTGCTCTGTGGGATCTTTACCTCGTCTCTGCAGAGGGAATGCAGTAGATATCATACAGCTTTGCCTGCAGCTCCAAAGCTGTGCCTTTAAAATAACTGATCAAATAATAATGACACAAAATACATTGTTCCTATGTTTTACTTGGTATGGCTTAGGAGAAGCTAAATAAAAATGTAAATACAGTACAAGTTTTCTCTAACTTTAATATGTTTTCATCATAATATAATCAGAGTACTGTAGTAAAGAAAAGAGTCTGGATTTATCTACTTGCCTTCATCTCCTTCCGAAGTCGAACACTGCTGACCTTAAAGTGTGCAGTTGGCCCATCAGGGAGGTGGCAGAGAACCATGCCATCTTAACATTGCAGTTAAGGAAGCGGACCATCAGAAAGTCACTTAAGTGAAACTAGAAAAAAAGAAAACATGTTCTTGACCTAAAATAACACTGAAATATTAACACGGGTTAATATAAACCAGTCTAGACGGATAGTCCTCTTCTCTTCTAAAACAGCTGCCTTGAAGGATACTGGGCACTTTACGATCTTCGTTGATGACTATGAGGTAGGTGAAGTTCCTGGCGACACACTGGGGAATGATCCTCTTCAGGGCCAATCCTCTTCTGTAGTACACATGGGCGTCTGGTATGATTGTGGCCAGCTGCCCACAAAACTTCACCGTCCTCTGCAAGACACATCGGCATTTTGAAAAGCTGAAAACACTTAGGCTGAGCGATTTTTGATTTACTACCTCAGGAAAATCTTTTATAGCACATGACAGTACCATCACTTTACTCTGGGATCCTCTAACAGTGAATTGTGTCTTTTACATTGAGAAAGATCTTTTTATAGTGATCACTGCTTCATTATCAAATTTGCCTCTGGACTGTGAGCAATAGCATATTTACTAAAAGCTGATTTCTGTGGAAATATGTTACATCGAGTGATCTGGATATATGTAAAATATTATAAATAACAGGCACTCACCCCTCTTGGTCTGTCTGATGTTGTGATGAGTACTTTGGGGTTTGTAAGGCCATTGAAGTAGGCAGAAAACTCATCTGTTGCTTCATCAAATGCGACCTGCAGATGAAAATTAAGAATGTAACATATGTTTCAAATGTAACCTGTGATCAGGACAAGGTCAGCTAATCTCGATCCTTACCTCTTCATCTTCTGGGTCAACTGTTGTCTCGTCGTACACCCTCTGGTTTTCTATTGTCTTTGGGACTTCTTTTGGTGGGGCCTAAACAGCAAAAAAATAAATAAATATACATCTAATGGTAAATGCCCACTACTACAGACTCTATTGTTTAATGATTAAATTCATAATTCACACACTGTGTCTGCTGATGGCAACATTTGGGAAAAGAGAGAAAAAAATCACCTTGTCACCTAATGCAGCCCTTTCTTTTTTCCTCTTTTTCTTTAGCTGCATCTTTTGCTGAAACATAGAGAAAGGAAGGGGTGAACTAAACATTAACACACAAAATATCCCAATATTTTTTTTTACCAGCTATTCAGCTATTAGATACCAATAGTTGACCCACACACGGAGATGCTGTGCCAGACAGCTGTAACTGCTCTAGTGCCCATCTCATTAGCTTTACCTTTCTTTTCTCCTGCTTGAGCTTCATGAACATCAGGTGTCGTCGCTGTTTGTTCTTGATTTCAGACACACTGAATGTCGGGGGGAAGACAGCCGCTGCCTCACTGCTCTCCACCTTCTTCTCTGCTCCGCCGCTCTCTCCATCTCCTCCCTCACTCGCACTCTTCGTTTTCGCTTTCTTATTCATCTTTTTCTTACCCTTGCTGGCCTGTGTCACAGGGACCTCGGTAATATCCATCCTGAATTGGCACTGTGTTATTTTCCGCTTTTCACGTGCGTGACTGCAGATCGCTTCCTGTTCCGTGTCTTCACGTCCGGGTCACGAGGTCACCGAATCGGGTTGGCTGACGGAGGCTGCATCTAGTGGCGGGGGGTAGAAACAGCAGCCACTTGACGTTTCTATAATGATCTAAATACTTCGGAATAATTCTTAAAAAACAAATGGCATGCAATACAACATGTCAATATTCAGTTTGGTTTTAAGGTCATGCAACCTCTTTACTTTGATAACACGGTTGGACTTGTGGTTATCTATGTTAGAGGCTGTGCAGCCTTGAGTGTGAAACAGGGCCTTTGTCCATTGCATTTAAAGATCATTGTGGTGAGAGCTTCAAAAAAACAAAATGAACAGTGTAATATTACACATGGATTTGAATCTGCCTGACTGAAAATGGTCTAATCAACGTAGTCATGTAAAAACACCAACGACAATTCTTAGTCAATGTCATCATCATCATTCAATTCTATTTTTTCAATATATAAGACGTGATTTAAAAGATAAGAACAATCGCATCCTCTGTTAGTAAAAATAAACCATGGACTACAAAAGACAAAGTGATTATATTTCAAATCTACATTCCTTTGTAAAACACTTTGGTTTTGAGACTCCAGTCAACTTTCCTGTACATTTGGATGAAGGTTGTGCCTCTACAACTCTCTGTGCTGAGCATCAGATGTATGTTTACGATTACATGGTTCATAGTCTTTAATCAGTTTATAGAACGCCTGACCTAAAGTAACATCATTGATGCATATGGCTCCTCCCCCTCTACTCATCTGACTCACTTCCCTGTTCATATCAGCAATGCAGGCCCAGTGGCCATCAGGTGTCGCGCACCACTTGGAGTGATCTACAGTGTTACTGAAGGGCTGCATATTGTGCGGCTGCACTTCCTTTACATTGTACACATGGTGAGTTATGCTGCAGTTGGAGGAAAGGGGGCGATGCATCTTTCCCCAGCTCTTCACATACAGATCCTGCTTCAAAGTGTTTACAATAAGGCCAGAGTAAAGATCTACAGTCGAATGGAAAACAAAGCAGAACACAATATTCTCAAGCAGAGTGTATAGAGGTTTAGAAAAACATTTTATATATACTGAACAACAGAAACAAAACAAAAACATTGACATGCAGAGCACAAAATCTATTAAAAAAAAAAAAACAGGTTTACCACTGACATAACAAAAAAATCACTCACCATCTCTAAAACGTGTGTATTTTGCAAAGCTGTGGAAACGATGGCCTTTCATTGAGGTCAGTGTTTCTTCTCTGTACCAGGGTCCCTTCTTTGGGTAGCAGGCTCGCTGAGCCACACAGCGCAGCTCGTTTTGAAAGGTCTTCGGTATGTCAGAGTCATATGAATAAGCATGGATGTACTTGAGCTGCAGTCCTGAGAATTTTAATTTTTAATGCCGTTATTATATCAACTGGGAAACGGAGGTGAAAAAACAAAGACAATAAAATTAGCATTAACTTACCTATTTCTCTGAATGTATTATAGGAATAGGTCATACATATAAATGTTTGCGCATTAGCATTTCCACTAGCTGGCCAGAAGTCTTTGCTACGATATGTAGGAAATTTTGGTGTACTGTGTGAAAGCCACACTCCAGTTTGTCTGTCCAACATAATGGCTCCTGTGGGAAGTAAAAGAGCAGAAACAGAGCTTTGTTATTCTGTGATGTTTTTGTCTTTTGGAAGCAATAAAGAGCAACATTCTACTCCGACCTTTACTGTGACCAAATGATGCAGGGGCAACATATGGATGTGGTGGTTGATCACTGTAGAGCATATATCCAAAGCCTTCAATCTATAAAAAAAAATGATATTAATATATGATATAGTGTGCTTTCTGAGGGGCTGTTGTGCCAGAGAAAAAAAAATCACCTTTACCTTTCTGTCATAGAAGTCAAGAAGAGGTTTCAGGGTGTTGGCCAGAGCACCAGATTTACTGTTGATATTCTTGCTGCTGAGCTTCCATCCATTTGTGCTTTCGTCCAAATACAGATATGACAAACCATCATTAATCGTACTGGGCAACTTGTATAAGACGTACCTATTGGTATGGAGAGAAATACAAATGATTATGGATCCAGCTGAAACTGAGAACAGGTGAAAAATTTGAATTTCCACAAATTCCAATTTTTCCCCAACCAGTCAACATCAATTCCAGTGTCACTCCTGCAGCTCACATCCGAATCACACCCCTGAAAGAAGATCCCAGCACATAAGAGGAATCCTACTGCTGTTCTCTGAAACAATCAAACATACTGTATCACAAAAGAAAACTGGTTCAGTTAGACTTGAGGTGTCAGTCACAACAGAAGGGGATACAGTGTAATCAGGTCACATCATTACAAAAAACATTTGCATGATACAGGCAAGTGTGATTAAAGCTCAGGAGAGAATACAACGTTTTGACTGTGACTTGTGATGAACACTGGCACAAACAGGAGGTGTGGTTATCTCAGGCATGTAAGCGTACTGCATGCTTCTTCCTGGATCTACAAGATGAAGTCGTGCACTGATGCAACACAACCAGCTCCTTTTTGAAGAACTGTAAAGTCACGAGTCGTCATCATCTTAATAAAATGACAACTGAAGCAAAAACCATACCGTTCATGTGTCGAACAAACAAACAAACAATCAACAACAACGCTGACGTTGTTTGACTGTTATTATTATTATCTGATACATATAAAACATCCTCTCGATATTTAAAGTACTACAATGTAACATACACAACCTCACCCAACTTGACTTCTGTTACTCTTATGTTAACATAATGTCTATACATTTGATCACTCACGCTTTTAGTCATCTCCACCTCTTCTCATAACAGCATTACACATCTGCTGTATCGCCTGTCACAATAAGACGAAAGTGAAACCTACATACTACTCTTATATTTAATCTACTTCCCTGTTTTTCTCCTGCACGCGTCACTGTCAACCCTAACCCTGTATTCACGGGCACGGTGGAATGAAATTTGACAAGCTGTTTTTAGTGAATATGAAACTGGATGCTTTCACTGTTTGGGTCTGCTTTTCTAGTTTTTCACAGCACAACCCCACTAAGGTACTCAGATATCCACTTGTGGTGCAGTAATTAGTAGTAATTAACCTTCAGGGACTTTCATATGGAAAAAAAATGTATTGGCATTATTTAAATTATACATTTACATAGATTTATAACATAATACAAAATACATACTTTCATTGCCACATGATATAGGTGTCTTTAACTAGTATTAAGAATCTGACTTAGAAACCTAAAGATATGTTTTTATTTGGTTGCATATTTTCTAGTAAAAAGCGTTGCGTTGTTGTTTGCTTTGTCAGAGAAGAATCACTGTAAAGATGAATATGATGACTATTTTTCAGTGATATTTAACATGGACACATTGGCTACATTTAGCTTGCATTGACTTAACAAACAGCTACTTACGAAGACAGTGGGTGAATAACAACATTTCTCGTTCGTTTCTTTTTTTTTTTTAATGTTGCGGGATTTGATGGCATCTAGTGGGGAAAGTGCTTACCGCAACCAACTGAAAACCCCTGAACTGACAGTGACTACCAAGGGATGTAACATGGTGCAATTGGTGGACTAAGTGAAAGGCGACATGAATGAATTAATTCTAAGGTAATACATGTGAGTCTTAGTTTCAGGTGAGTTTGCATTCATGAAAACATTTTTTTGAATTTAATGTTTTTCCTTTTTCCATATCTCCTTAAATCTACCCTGTGGCCCCTCAGATTGGCGCCAGATTTAATACATGTGTAGCCTGAAAGTTCAAACAGGACCATCCTCCACATTTAGTTGAACATTGACTATGAGACTGATGCAGTCCCACTCGTCCCGGACATTTCTTTCGTTCAACAGTCAATGTACCAGTCCACCAGCTGCCTGAATGCCCGGTAAATCAAGGGGTTGAAGGAGCAGATCAGTCCGCCGGCACGCCACAGCTGCCCCCTCTCCCTGTTCAGGTCTCCCAGGCAGGTCACCTGGTCCACAGAACTTTGTGAGACGCACCACTTGGAGTGGTCATAGTGGGAATGGAACAGGATGGATGCAGGAAGACAAATCCTCTTTACGTTCATAGTGTGTTTGGGCAGGGAGCAGTTGGACGGCAGCTCGTAAGCTTGTCTCTGCCAGGACTCCACCAGCAGGTCAGCGTTCAGGACCTGAGCCACCCAGCCCGTGTAGATGTCTGCAGGAATATCAGTGACATGTTTAGTTAAGCTGCATTATGAAAAAATAATCTTATAAATGAAGTTTAAAAATAAATATCTTAAATATTTTGCATTTTGCATAAATATAGCAAATGGGTTCTCTATCTAGAGTAGATTTGATGTTTTAAATATTTCAGTGGACTTAGAAATGTCGGAATGGAACAATAACAAATTGAGAGAAATAAAATGAGAGAGACTCATTAAGCATTGGGCGTGGTATGTTAACCCACATTCCTTTCTGACACGACAACATTTTCAGATGGCAGTGACATGTGAGATGTGCTGACAAGACAAATTGTGCAGGTGTCAACGCTGCAAATTTGTGCAGCGTTGACACCTGCAAATTTCTGTGGTGCAAGTGTTTTTACATAGTTGTGTGGCGTTTTTATCCTCCTAAGACTAATGACGGAATGAGAAAACCGAAGTCTGAAAAGTAAAAACGTTACCATCCACGAAGCGTTCAGATTTGACAAAAGTGACAAACTTGTCCCCACGGATTGTGAAAAGTGGCTCGACTCTCTTATCTGAGGCGAGCGGTGGTTTGGAGCCCTCACACAACTGGGCCAGCTGAGGCAGGTCGGCAGAGAATGCAGGGGGCACGGAGCAGTTGTAGAACCGTGGGTAAAGGTAGATCATCTGCTGTGCTGGAGAAGGAGAGGAAAAGAATAAAAATAAAAATAAAAATAAAAATAAAAATAAAAATAAAAATAAAAATAAAAATAAAAATAAAAATAAAAATAAAAATAAGAAAGCATGTGAAAAATACTGACTTAGTTGAATTGTGAATATGTCTTAAAATGTGTCTGGTATATCTGCGTACGGGTGTTTCTCTGTGATCGACATAAAAACAACCTTCTTTCTAAAGTTACTTCATTTTTTTTACTTGTTTAATTTTAAGGGTGTGTGCGTCCAATGTTCCAAAGTTCTAATTAATCTGTCTCCTTTTCGATCGTCATTGGACACACCCCCTTGAGGCATTTGTATTTGCAAGCACAAACACACATGCTTTGGATGTGTTTAAGCAAAATGAGAGTTTTGTATGTTTTAGTCTGGCGACGTGTACAGAGCAGGGGTGAATCAAACCCTGTTGCAACATCCAGGTTCACTCACCTATGCGGAGAAACTGTTCGTACTGATATGTCATGCACAGAGCAGTCTGGCCATTGACTTTGCCAGAGGAGGGGTAAAGGTAGCCCTGTTCTGGGAATGAGGGAAAATGGGGAATGGTGTGCGACAGCCAGAAACCTTGAGAGCGATCAAAGAGCAGAACGCCTGCAGGACACACACAAACATCTCTGTGAACACATTACACAGATTACAACATCAGACACCTCGATGTAAAGCAGCACTCAGGCTCACACAGAACAAAACACGAATGGCCACACACGGATTCACACAGTATATTAAGAGACACGTGTAACTACACGCCGTGCCGTTACCCACCTTTTCAAAAGCTGACATATCATAGTATATCTTAATGAAAAAGTATCTTCTAAACACAGACATCGTTTTATCTCATAATCCACACTACCTTTAGTGTGTCCATATTCTTTGATGTAATCCAGGTCTGGTGGTGCATCGTTGTAGAGTGCGTAGGCTGAGCTGTTAGACTGCAAGAACATGTGCTTTATATTTTTTACACATTTATCATTTCAAATATTTTGTATTTACGACCACTATTATTCATTAAAGGCATAGTCTGACATTTTGTGACACACAACTACCGTCTTAATTAGAGAGGTTAGTTTATCTTGACACAAAGATGGGAAACATTTTGCCCAATTCTTTACAAAGTAAGCGAAAAAATCCAGTTGGCAGCCTTTGCTGGTTGCTTGGCAACCTGAGAAATACAGTGGTGTGGCACATTACCCTGTTAAAGCACAAGCACAAGTCAATGCCTGAATGGCTGATTTTCTGTGTGATGTGACGACTCTTGTCTTTTCTTATTTTACCGTCTTCGCGTTCTGTGTAACGTCAACATTAGTTTTCCTACTGTATTTACAGGGTAAAATGAACGTATCTTGTAAGAATGCTAGAATTACAAACATCATCACATGGACATAAATAAATTAGCGGTACTAGAGAGGAACTGTGTTGTTCAACTGGTTGAGGAAGCTTGTTAATGTGCGGCTTCACCCTCAGTTCCCCAAAGGAAAAATAAATAATTCCCCACTGACAACCAAGGACATAGTCTCACCCTGTAGGCTTGTCCCTTGTAAAGCTGGTTGAGTGTGTACCCTACGGCTCCTTGACTGGTGTTAACCATGAATTTACTCATCTGCCAGCTCTCCGATGAAGAGTCCAGATACATGTAGTCCACACCACTGCCAACATCACCAATCTTATACTTAGGCAGCTTGTAGATGATAAACCTGAAAAAGACAAAGGAAGATATATATATATAGATACATATATTCACACAGTAAACACAGTAGGACAACTGAGATATTTTAGTTTCACTCATGTCATTAAACTTCCATGTCGAATGTCGACTCACCAATCAACAGGCTCACCAGCTTCATTTCTACAAGAAATGTCAGTACTACACACTGCGCCAAAAAGTAACACGACAACAATCTGCAGGCATAAAGTGATGAAGGCGGCCATCGTGAGTGACTGCTGGGGCTGCTGTCAAAACAGCAGTGAATGAAGGCAGGAAACCTGAAAACTATTGTCAGGTGGCTTTGTGATTGAGTAACTTTGAAAGTGGATGCAGCGTATCTGCCTGAGCATGCAAAAGAGGAACTCAGAAGATGCTGTCACATGACAGTGGAACACTGAAAGGACAGCGAGGTTAAGGGCAATATCAAATTACATGTTTAAATGCTTTGATGGACTCTGAGTGAGTCTGCAGTGTTTTTATAAATTCATTTTTTTTTGGTTTTACTTTAATATATTTCCATGTGTCTTTTGTACATGTACACCGTTAGGGGTTTCTCTGTATAACCACAGTCATCTTTTATTAGCAATGGAACTGCTGATCACTAAAGCGAAAAACCATCTGGTCTAAAAACCATCTTGCGAAACTCATGCGTAGTCTCCCTTAAAGTACGTCTTTGAACTGCGTTCGAAATACGAAACTGTTGGTTGAAAAGTGAAACAACTACAGTATCATGTTTAAATTGTGAATAATGACATCAAGAACACAATTTCAGAGAGTCAAGACTTCAGTTAATATTTAATAAATTCAATGACTTGCCATGGAATGGCCTTTGAAAAAGGAGGCAAATAAGGTTGTACGATTACTTCCTCTAAACATCACTAATATAAAAATCTACTTCTATGACTTAACTTCTATAACATGTCTTTGACCGGGGAATTATCATTATATGGTGGAAGTGCTAGGATTTTAAAGCTTATATGTTTTCAAAAACATTTAATCCCATGACAATATTTTATTATACATACAAAATTATATTATATTATATTATATTATATTATATTATATTATATTATATTATATTATATTATATTATATTATATTATGAGAATCAATAATCTTTATTTGTCACATGACATTGACAGCAGACAATGGCAGTGAAATGGGAGCTGTTATGTTGTGTTGTGTTGTGACTTCATCTATCTGTATAATTATTACTTAATGTTGCTAACCAGTCATGCAGTTCTCTGAAGTACATGAGGGCGCAGAGTGACATAACAACAAGCGGTTAGTTCCCCTCGCTAATCCACAAAGTTGTGTTCAGGAGTGCATTTGCATTTTTGAAACTGTGTCTATGATAATGACTCTGGGCTTTCACATTATTATACATAAGGTGCAAAGGTAGCACTGCCCACTTCCTCCATTAGCAAAGACAACATTTGTTGCATATGAAACAGGGGCTGAGTTCAGTCAGACATCAGGTAAAGGGACAACAGGCACCATGGCAGCTGCGTCAGCTAAGGTAACACTATAATGTTTTTTACACAAAATGTATTTTTCTCATCAACAACAGATCATGATAATGAGTAGAATTGTAGAATTGTCAGATTCTACTTTGTCAGCACTCAATTTTGGGTTCATGAATGCAGCATATGTTTGTGACACAAACAGACCAGGACTGGAAAAGCTGGAAAGTCCTGAGCAGTAATTGTCGAACCCTTGTTTGTGCAGAGTGTGGAGTTTGTGCGAACGGGCTATGGCAAAAATGCAGTGAAAGTGCTGGTCATCAGAAGACAGGGGAGCCACCACTCCATCATCGAACTGAAGGCTGATGTCGAACTTACACTCAAAAGCCGCAAGGATTATCTCACGGGAGACAATTCCGACGTCATCCCCACTGATACTATCAAGAATACTGTGCATGCCCTCGCCAAGATTAAGGAGGTAGGTCACCCATTCAACAGTCAGTACTTATTAAAGGGTAATTTGCTACACATTGAGCTCATGATAATAGGATCCTATTTCACTCACGGTATGTTAGTTTAATGAAATGTGTCACTGTTTAACCTCACTATTTAACAACAAGTTAACTTGTAACCCACATCTAAAAACACACAAGCGATAACATCAAGGGTAAACACAACCACTTTAGTTATTTTATCCACCTTTTATCTTTATATCTTCGATACCCCTGCTTCTCATATTCCTAACACTTTTTTCGTGACTGTCTAATTTGCAGCCTGTCACTTTTTTTTCCCTATGTGTTATGCGTTATCTGTTCAGGTAAAGACCATTGAGCAGTTTTCCCTGGATATCTGCAATCATTTCCTGACCTCCTTTAACCATGTGGTGAGGGCCAAGGTTTACATGGAGGAGGCTCCATGGAGAAGGTTAGAGAAGGTACAACCCTGGATTCCCTGATCAATTCTGAGCAGAAGAAGACATTGTCTTTAGATGGCACACGTTTTACTTTGCATAATAATATAAAATAATCCTGATTTAAACGATTTTGCTATTGGGTTTAGTAACAGGTAATACAGAGCATACCTATGATTCATGTCAGCACTGATGCCCTTCAGCTGGATTCGAAATATCTTTCAACAAAGCCGTTTCGGATTAATTCTAATGCGATTGTGTCAGTGACTAAGAAGGGAAATGTTTTCTTTTTCAGAATGGCATGAAACATGCTCATGCATTTATCTTCAGCCCTGAAGCTTGTCGTTTCTGCGATGTCAAACAGAATTTGAATGGTACACACACACACACACACACTCTTATGGGTCAACTCCACATTGTCCTGTGTCACATCTTTGTGCTGCTTCTCAAATGGTCAGAAAACATTGTTTTTGTATCTGCTCCATACTCACCATCACTGTGGTCCACACAGACATCCCAGTGGTTCACAGTGGCCTGAAGAACATGAAGGTGCTGAAAACCACCCAGTCTGGTTTCGAGGGTTTCTTCCGGGACCGCTTCACCACTCTGCAAGACACCAAAGACAGGTGTTTCTGCACCTCTGTCTATGCCAGGTGGCGCTACAACAAGGTTCAGGATGTTGACTTTGATGCTGCATGGTAATTATCTGTTAAATACATGAACCACACAGTATTTATCACAGCAGAGCAAAAACCTTAAAAGTGAAAATATATGCTCCATACATCCTCCTGCTAATGATTATGATGTCACTGTTCTTGTAGGAAGTGTGTGAAGGAGACAATTATTGAAAAGTTTGCTGGTCCTTACGATCGAGGAGAGTTCTCACCTTCTGTGCAGAAGACCCTGTATGAGTCACAGGTTTTGATCTTGGAGAGAATTCCTGAGGTACACTTACATTACCATCATATGATCAGTACACTTCAAATCACATAACAATGTCAGAGGTCAAATCTATCATAGTCACTGCTTATGGCATATATTCTATACCTAAACAAATGACATTCTTAAGTCAATATTTCATATATATATATATTTCAGGTGGATGAAATAGAGATTGTCATGCCCAATGAGCATTACTTCACCATAGACATGACAAAAATGGGCCTCAGCAACAAAGATGAAGTGAGTTTTGCTTACAATGGATATTTTGAGTTGTTGAGTATAATATATTACAATAAATAAACATATCTTTCCCACACAGGTACTTCTTCCCATGGATAACCCTTCAGGAAACATCACAGGCACAGTGCAAAGGAAACAGCGAGCAAAGCTGTGAAGGCAACGATTCAGATGTAGAAAATGCAGCTGTTGTGATTAAAAGCCTTATTCCTTAAACTTTATTCAGCTTTTAACAGACAAGTCAGAGCGTTATCATGAAAACCTGAACCCTGAAAACACTAAACTGACAAACATGATAAAACTATTCACAGTGTAACATTCATTTGTGGGTAAACAAAACAAAACAAAACAATAAAATAAACATCAGCCATTAAAGTTAACCTGATGTTGTTCTTTGGTGAGAAAAGAGCACCGTTTATTGCAAATCTTGTTTCTGATATTCAAATTCCAGTGTTATGCTGCACATATACATTGGTCATACACGCTTCAATACAGCTGGGACAGTGTGAAAATGCTGAAAGCACCACAGGTAGGAACAGAATAAGAATATATATACATACACACACACACACGCACACACAAAAATATTTTTATGTAAAGAGCCTCAAGCCTAGATAATGCATCTCTCCTTGTGTCAAAAACAAAATGCACAATTGTAACATGCCCAGGACGTTTGACTTGTTTGACTCAGCTGTGCAGTTCAGATCATAAAAAAATGTTATTAGGCAAACTGTGATGCATCAGAATTATTTTCTGCATTTATCAAATAGGTCAGATATAACAGAACATACAGCTTTCAACTATAACATCTTAAAGTCCTGTTAAGGTGCCACTGTGGCCAGAGGAGTCTGTGAAGCAGTAGCTAACCTGGGATCTGACGTGATGATTGTCACTGAGGTGAGGGTTGGGAAGGCCTGTGGTGCTACGAAGCATTGCTTCTCAGGTGTTGAGTCTGCAGCGGTTTCACATGATACTCGTAGATCTTCAGCGCCGGGCCGAGCTTTATCGACATCCCGGTCAGGACGTCGTTACGCGTCATCAGGAGCAGGGACTTGCCATCGATTTCCTGTGAGGAGGAGAGACAAATACCAGATCGACATTCTTGTTTGTGACGTAGGAATTTCGAGCAGAAGAGCACACAAACCTGATCTTGGAACGCCGTGGCCTGCTCCTCAAACCCTGTTGCTTTGAAGTAGTTGACGACATCAGCTACCCCCCAGTTGGCAGGGTCTGGCATCTGGCCATTTTCAACTGGGCTGAGGGGGTCGACAGTCAGAGGAGTCAACTTCATAGTATGCACCGTGAAGTGAGCAATCAGTTTAACACATTCTGTCAAACCACTGAAGACTATACCTTTTGGTATCAACAGAGCCATTTGCCTTGTCTTCCATTCTGGCTGTAAAAAATAAAATAAATTAATTAAGACAATTATTGACTTGATAACTCAATAGGAAAACTGTTAGCAACTGTGATTTTCCATATTTCAAATACTAAACAATCAGATCACCTTTTTCCTTAATTGATCTGTTGATATCAATTAAACTAAATAAAACAATTTCACAGTTTGTGGGATAACTAAACTTGTGGGATCTATCAGGATACGTTCATCCAACAACAACACAACCATGCAAGCAAACAGCGTTTGTCTGCAGGCTGTAACACAACAGGATGTGTGGCAAATGTCAAAGCGAAGCCAGAATTACACTGCGCGCGAGTCAACATGGAGTGTTGTGACTGCAGTGCTGTCATGTGTAGGGTTTCATTTAGCCATCAGAAACTAATGTCTCTTACAGTGTGGCACGGTGCAGTAAATTCTCATCAGATGTGCGTTCTCGGCGAACTCAGTGTGCTGGCAGTCGGAACACCATCATTGTTTATTGTCTCTTGTCGCCTCTGGTTGCCTGGATGGACACACTGGGAAAAACAGTGACACGGTACAATTGTTGAAAAGCTGTACCGCATGAAAACGACGACCTGAAACTCGCCTTAGCTACCGTAAATAAAGCAGTATAACGCTGCGTACAGTGTGAAATTGCCTTAAGTGCCAGATACGGAAATAAAATAAAAACATAGTTAAATACAGCACAATGTGTAAATAATGCTCCGCTAGGTGACATCAGCTAATATCAAATCGCTGCCTCTCCTCGTTTCACTATTAAGCTAACAGGGATAGTTAGCTGGCGGTGCTAATACAAATTTTAAGTTACCTTATTTCAAATGATTCCTGCGTGACAGAGACAGCTCGTCCACGCTGAGCACGTGGTCTGGGGGCAAAAAAATGTTTTTCAGCTACTGAGATATTTTACGAAACAACAAACCGCAATATTTAATTGATAAAAATCAAGATTTAATCAAGTAACGTCAAGTAGAACCTCATCGGTTTAGCCTTCTTCGCCCACATGACAACGGGGAATCATGGGAAATGTATTTTCCTATCGGTTCCACGACAGTTTGTAGTCCACTGAAGCTCATCACTGTATTTCCAACACATACAGCTGCAGTGATTACATGAATCTTACCATATTTTTCTATTAAAAAGGATTTATTATAGTGACATATTTTTTGTTACATAAAATCTGCTACAGCAAAGTATATTCTCCTCGCATACACAAGTAAATATGGGTGGGAAAGAAGGTGTCAGTTGTCTAAATGTGGAAAATATCCAACAAACTAAACACAGATGATTTCAGATTACTGATCCCATACTGACATGTGTGACTAGCTATGAAGAACTCATAAACCTGTTTCCTCCAATCAGGGGTGTGAAGTGGCTCGGGGAAAAAAGTGCCATCATTTACATCAAACGTGACAACCATTATTGTACGTGGGAGAGATAAATGACAAATGACTCCTAAGAGCTGTGGATTTCCTACACACATTCTGGGAAGATTTACACACAGGCAGTATGGACTGAAACATGCTGAAACATTCCCAGGTATCATTTCAAAATTTGGCCAAATCCAAAAAAAAAAAAGAAAAAAAAGAGAAAAAAAACATTGATTCTGCAGTAACAGTGTACTCAACCTTTAAACTAGGAAAATAATGCTTCATCCTCCTAATAAAATTGACTGTATATGTAATGTAACAAAACAAAAAAGGTAAATGGATCTACTTTTACATAGGCTTGTGAGGAATCAGGGTGTGTTAACTGCTGTAAATATATATTTCTATAAATCTTTTTCTTTCAAGGGAAAAATAAATGGATACAAATAAATAACCAAATATTTTCACTGTTTATAACACTTTTGTGAATAAAGCATTTGGAGCCTCCTTATATATTGAGAACTATGCAAGTTTAAACATTTAAAGTGTTACTAGACATCTCTGAATATAAATAAAAATATATCATAAGAACATTTGTGCATTTTAAAATGATATTAGGGCCAAAGAAAATTTCACCTCCTGTGCTCAATCTATGAAAAAACGTTCAAATTTCTGCCATAAACAGTACATCAAAAGTACCTCAAAAGCATTCAATCCATTTTCACATTTGGTTCACTAAGATTGTGGAACCTGATTAAACTTCATTTTCCTCATGTACAAAGTTTTAAGCACCATTTCAAATAATGATCCAAACCACTGAAGACTTAAAAGCCTTTAAATTAAAAGACAGTCAACGATGCATTATTGTTTTAAACAAGATGAAGCATGTAAAACGTGACTTCCCCACAACCCTGAGTGTCCAACCTACAGAATTTACCTCAATCCTTGAGCCCCCTGTGGACGGCAGAGTTAAACTTCCTTCTGAAAAAAATCAAAGGATTAGACTCGCAGGTGCTTTGCTGACATCTAGATAATCAACAAGTGGACACCTTGGCATTGTAGGTATTGAACCTTTGACATACAGATATCTAATACAAAAATCAGAAACATACAGTATATTTCAGTAGCATTGATGGGCACTGTCAAGACACTGATGGTGCCCAATGAAGGGAAAGAAAAAAACTCGAGAATGACTAATATGCAATAATTATGTGTTGACAATAGCTTAACAGAAGTGGCTTACAATAATAATGTAAAAGTCAGCCTCTTGACCTTATTCCCTTTGAAAATCTGCAACAAGATGACAACACTATTATTGTTCTCTAACCAAAACGACAAAGCTCAAGCACTTTGCAAGGAAGTATGAGCAAATACTGCTCCATCACAGTGTGTAATTAAAAAAAAGACTATATAATAAAGACCACAGTCCTATAGGACAAAAGTCTTAGAATGCCCCCTTGTTTCCAGTTGACACTAAATATCCCACTTCAGTTAATAACTTTACTTTGTACAAAGGTAAAGTTTTAAAACAAAACACAATAGTCTTAACCTAAACCCTCAGTTCTTGAGGCATATTAAGATGACGTCAGGTTCAGTGTATTGCTGTATTTTTATCATAATGGTTAGACAAAAACAGGTGGTAACGGAAGACTGATTGGATGGTCATGGGTCCAACTTTTAGTAACATAACACCCCAAAACAGAGGAAGACAAAAACTACAAGGTCGCCTTCACACAATGGAGCAGCACCCAGTCTCCAGACTTAAAACCCATGGAGCTGGTTTGGGAAGAACTGACTGAAGGTGAAATTAAAGCAATCTGTTAAACATCTGAGGGAAATTCTGAATCAGATTTCTTCATTTTCTGTTGAAGAAAGAACACCACAAGTGTACAACTGCTGAGTCCAAAAATTAAATTTAACTGATTTCAATTAAAAAAAAGGGATTCCTTGATTTCAAAGTATCCAACGGTTCAATTATTTAATTTCCAAAACAAAGGGATACTAAATCATGTAAACATTAATTAGTGGGAAAATGCAGCTGGAAAAATGGAGGCGTTCTCAAACTGCGAGCAGACAATTCAGCCAGGATGACTGAATACTTAAGGATATGATGGTTGGGTTTTTGTTGTAATTTTATGGTTAAATTCTCGTTATTGCAATTAATAATAAGCTCTGCTATATTTGAATTATGTAGATTTATCTAATTGATTAATGTCCCAGGCAAATGTTTTAAAAGTAACAAAGACAAAAGACAAACAAAAAAACAGATAGGAACACTTTCAGGGCACCGTTAACGGTGTGACACGGCTGTACAAATATAATCATCGAGCAAAAGTGAAAATGCAATTTCTTCCAGGTGCGTTGCTAATGCCCAATCAGATTTTAAGCAAACAACGTCAAAAAGAAAACCTAAATAGACAAAATAAATCCATGACGCCAATACTGCCTTGTTTCCACCACAGCGTACCCTAATGAAAACCAACAAGTGATCTCAAAAGTTATTTAAAAAATGCAACATCAATGCATTTCTTATTTCTGTCATTCCAAAGACAGATGACCTGTTGTGTTGAGTCACACACTCAAACCTGTACCTGAAAAGTATACCACTTCATTCCCATCATTCCATAGCACACCTAGCCTGAGGTAAAACGAAATGTCCTGTGACCAGATATGGATAAGACAGTGCTACAACTGATCAATTAATACAGCGCTGACAAATCTCTGTTTCATTAACACCACTTTTTTTTTCTTTCACAGAGAGCCACTTTCTTTGACTGCATTTTGGTCATGATTTAACAAAACAGTTTGATTTGTAGTTACTATTTATGAATATTTCTATATGCACAAATACAGTGTTTGTAGGACACCAGAATGATGAGCTATCGTTAATGTGGTTAAATGCGAGTAATGCGTAACAAACTTTCCTAAATCACATTCAGTTCTGTAACATCTAGGGAAAAAAAATCCCTTCTTATATCCCAGCTTATATCACAAAATGTGCAATATCAGCTAATACAGTCGATTACTCTTTGTGCCCCTCAAAATTTGGAGTAAAAATTGTTTTCAATTTGCTTTACAAAAAAATGATTTGACTTGAAAAAAGGAGGAAAGAAGACACTCAAAAGTGGAAAGAAAATAGCAGATATAAGACAAAATGATGAGGACGTGGTCTATTATTTTAGGTGTTGCAACACAAGGGGTGTCTGCATAATGTGCCTGTGGATAGGTTAGCGCTAACTGCACGCAGGATCATGGCAAGAAGAACCTCATTCCGTCATGTGGAATGGAGGTTTGTATTGAACATGTTATAGCCGCAGTTCCACCTTAACCCTCACCAGAGTGCAAATATCCCAAAACACACAAGCCTGATGAGTCTCTTGGCCACTCACTAGAACTCGGCAAACTCTTTTGCACACTTTTCTGTTTGTGAAACTCGAATGTCCTCCTCTTCGTAGTCGTCAAAGTTGCTTGTATCTCCTGGACCTCTGCACTTTGGCAAGAAGGGGGCTTCAACCTAAAGATGCAGAATGTAATTTTTATTTGGATACCATGCTTATAACACACAACAATGACATCAAAACCTACCTTTCTCTCATAGACGGCAATCCAGTCTGTAGTGGAGAACCACTTGTGATTTTTTATGTCATTCACACCATTCTTCAAGTTTCCGAATCTTTTTGTCAGGTCAACTTGAAGAAGGTTCCTCAGCAAGTCCTTCAAGTCAGAGCTAAAGTGAGAGGGGAACCGTACCTACAGAAAAAGAGGGGAACTCTAAATGATCAAAACCAAATTGCAGCAAAACACTGTTACGTCAGTTGATCCCTTTAATGTGCCAAAGTGCAGAGAAGAACCACTGGAGACGATTGTAATTTTTGCACATGGCTAAGCCAGCATACCTTGCCAGACACAATCTTTTCATAGATCTGGATAGGCTGATCAGCAAAAAAGGGAGGATAACCAGCAGCCATCTCATAGATGAGAACTCCAAGTGCCCACCAGTCCACAGCTTTGTTGTAGCCCTGGAAAAAAATCAGGAAAAATATTAAATACATTTAGTTACACCTCGTAACTACCGTTTCATTTGCACAAAGGGTAATATGGGGCACATTAGTTATAAGGGATTCACCTTGCTGAGGATGATCTCTGGAGCCAGGTACTCAGGAGTTCCACACAATGTCCAGGTCCTGCCTTTTACTCTTTTAGCAAAGCCAAAGTCCGTGACCTGAAGAAAAAACAACAGGCGCAAAAGGCATGTGCTCCTGGCTGTCTTCTCATAGCAATTTTTGAAAGTGTCTGGATCTTGGCTCTCTCACCAAAGCAGTATGATTAATAGTTGAGACAGAATTTGTGGATGACTGTTACTTCTTCAATCAAGTTGCTTTTTTGTGAGAAACTTAAAAATAAATTGTGTACCTGAATATACCCATGCTGATCTATGAGCAGGTTTTCAGGCTTCAAGTCTCTGTAGATGAGGTCTAAGGAGTGAAGGTACTCGAAGGTGAGTACTATCTGAGCTGCATAAAATCTTGCATGGTGTTCACTGGAAAAAGGAAATGTAATTAAAATTTATGAAAACATACCTCTTTTAAGAGGAGAGCCAAACACAATCATTCATGGCATTGCCAATTTAAATTTATGTCAATCTTACTCTATTTCACCGTTGTAATTACCAAATCACTGTCACTAGTAATTGATCAACAAAAAATAAAATCTTTGTGCTACTAACCTGAACCTTCCAATACGTCTGAGATGTGAGAACATCTCTCCCCCTGGCACATATTCCATCACCATGTAGAGGTTTGAGTTGTCCTGTTTCAAAAGACAGGAAACCTTTAACAATGTCATCAACACAGTAAATGTCACCTCATTATATAACATCATCTAAGCCAAAAACCCCATTATGGTCCAAAATGATGTCAAAATGCATATTACTTTAAAGCATATAATCTATAAATCTATAAATAGCTGGCAATTTGAGATGTACTGACTCAACTGTATAGTTGTTACAGGTAAACACAAGCTCTTGAAGTTTAGTGAGGTAAGTGTAAAGATTTCTTGGTGAAACAAATCAGGTCTAGCAACTTGATATTCCTGTAGCTGGTTGTAAACAGTGGGTGCCAGTATGTACCTTGAAGGCATACACCAATTTGACAAGGAAGGGAAAGGAGACGGCCTGTAGTATTTTTTTTTCATTTAGTGTGTGTTCTATCTGCTTCAATTTTACCACCTGAAAAAAAAGAAAGTATAGTAAGCATAAGCACAAAATATGGTCTTTTTGCATTTGCACATAGCACAACAATGCCTAAACAGAAAACAATGGATACCTAAAAATCAGTTAAGAAAAACTTACAACCAGCTTTTTTTTTTAGTATGACATAGGTAAATGGACAGAAACGTGCAAAAATACCGACACAATCATTGATGAGCTCAGCATACAAAGTATTAAAGAAAAAAAAGAGGATAAGTGAGAATGTGAAAAGTGAAGTCTTTTGGCTAGGAAGCTGAAACACAATACAGGTCAGACATTTCATAAATCAAGTCTGTAATGCTAAACACGCTGTGGACGTGCTAACCTCCTCCTGTGACTTTCACATCTATATATAAAGATTGAAACTCTCAAGAAGCGCCTCTGAGGTTTTCAGTGATAACATGCTGGGAGGAAATGCGCCATTTCCTTTGATACACAACATTTATGTAATCACTCATCATTAGTCTAGCATGAACAAGTTTCCTTTGCACAGTTCTTATGTTCTTATGAGGAAACAATTTTAAAAGCATACACTTACTTTTTGTTTGTCCAAGATCTTCATAGCGTAGAACTGGTTTGTTCCTTTATGTTTGACAAGCATAACTCGCCCAAATGAGCCAGTGCCCAAAGTCTTAAATCTATCAAAGTCATCCAGGCCAGTTGTGCTCTGGGGATACAAATTATCAGTAGGATTCAGAGAGCAAGGTGATAAATGAAATCTTCATTGTCCAAAGACTTCAAAGACTAGTATAATTTTGTCTTACCTTAGTGCAAAGTAAAAACCTTTTTTTAGATTAAATACCTCATAGTCCCATTTAGGCATTCGGGTAGCATTAAAGTCAACAAGATTTGAACTACAGGAAGTGGCTATTAGCTTTTCTTCAAAATGTCTGAAAATTATTTTCAAAATCAAAAAACCTAATAGCATCACAAGAAAAATAAAGAGCTCCGAAGGGATCCAACTTACCTGTGGAGGACACTCCCATTTTCTTAAAAAGTCTTCTTTGGCTTTAGCTAAGAACTCTTTCACTGCAAAAAGTGAGGAGAAATGCAAAAAACAAACAAACAAAAAAACAATCAGCATTTATGTACTCAAACATCCTCAAAGACATAAACTAGGGCAGGTCACACCTTCAGGGAACTAAACAAAGGAAGTTCAAAAGTTCAAATGCAATTTTATGTCAGGCAATTGTACATATATATATATATATATATATATATGTATTATTTTTTTTCCACAAAACTAAGATGGGAAATTTTAAGTGATGCAAAGAGCTCTTGTGAATGGTACAAAACTGGCCAATTCAAAGTCAAGCTGTTCTGCATCTCTTTCAGTGTAGGTGGAAGAGGTTGTAACAGTGGGCAGAGAGAGACAAAATACACAACAGACTATAATGCAGGCATTGGAAAGACAGTGCAATGTGAAAGTCACAGCAGACATGAGATGTCCAAAGTCACAGAGTCACTGAAGATGTCAAATATCAAGAGCTCTTGTGAATGGTACAGAACTGGCCAATTCAAAGTCAAGCTGTTCTGCATCTCTTTCAGTGTAGGTGGAAGAGGTTGTAACAGTGGGCAGAGAGAGACAAAATACACAACAGACTATAATGCAGGCATTGGAAAGACAGTGCAATGTGAAAGTCACAGCAGACATGAGATGTCCTAAGTCACAGAGTCACTGAAGATGTCAAATATCTGGCTGGTGTGCTGTTACTGATTTAAACACATACTTAGCAAAGATGGAGAGTATTTGTAATGTGTATGTTAAATGTGTTTAACGTTGTGATATTTGCAGAATAAACAGTCGCTCTGTGATTTAGGGCGGCTCATGGAAAAATGAGCATACCAAAAGTCTCTACAGTTCACCAAGGATTTGCAGGGACATTCACCCACATGGATGGAAAAGATGGAGAAGAGAAAGAGAGGAAGAAACATTTATGAAGTGCTGAAAACGAGAACATTTGACATTCAAGTGGATTTAATATAACATATAACAAAATTACACCAAAAACAACATGCAAGGCACTTGTAACAGGTAAAAACACTTGTAAGAGGTAAAATATACACTTGGACTACATTAAGAATTAAGATTATTTTTGCTTTCTTTCACTGTCTCCGAAAATGTAAGTCAAACATCACCTTCATCAAAATATATTTTCGTTTCTTCGCTACAATTATGTAACAAGTGGACTTCTGTTCACTGGGGTTTGATTCTACATAGTTGCTCTTTAACTCTCTCCTTCTTTTCCCCAACACCAGAGGAGAATTTTACTACACTACCCTGAATAAAATTCAAAGGAAATATATTAAGCAATGTTACACGACAATCATCTGCCACAAAGAACATATGGTGATTGAACCAACATTGTAAAAAGCACACATAAATCCACATTTCATACTTGGAAAACAAGGCAACAAAATGACAGGACAGTGATATCTTATAGCTCTGAGTGAAAATACGAACGAATATGAACCTGATGAAAAGGCTGAGAAACTTTAAGGAATAAAAGGTGTTGAAACAAGGCCGCAGTTAACAAAACTTAACAAATACATTAAAAAAAATTGCATCGTCGACCTGAAAAATGTAACAATAAACAACAAGAAGGTGAGGCCTCTCCTGCTCAGAGCTACAAATGGTGGCGGACACATTTCAAGAGTAAAAGCAACACAGCACTTACTCAGCTTATCCCACATGATGGTGAACTCAGAGATATGAGGCACATCACTCTCTTGTCCTCTCTGCTCATGGCTACTCTTGCGACATTTCTGAAATAAACGGCTGGCGAAGGATTGCTCCTTTCCTTGGGCCATTTTGAGACAACTGTCTTGATTTGTGAAGGGAAATAAAACTACCCGACCAAGTAACTGTTTTCAGAGTGACGAGCAATGACCGACAGCTTCCTGTATGCAGCCAACTGCACAGCAAATACTTGGCTAACCACATAAAGTTAAGCTTCCTGTTCAAGTCCTCTGCTGCAGTTTCAGTGGACGACTACACGTCTACTTCTTCTATGCAGTGTCATTTGAAAGTTCTTATTGGTCTCAACTGCATGGGAGATGCAGTTTTGACAAAGTTAGCACAGCACTGACAAAACCAGTCTCTTGCAGTTATGTGAAAACATGGCACATGTACAGTGCATTCTGAGGGCAGATGAGGAAACAGAAGGCCCTGTGGTTCCCACTGACTCATAAAGAGAGAGGTTATTGACAGGTTATCATGCTCTCTAGTGGTAAAGTTAAACAATGCAGTTCTTCAAAGAGCCTTCCCCTTTTACCCTTTCAGACCGACTCCTGCACTTGCCTTCTGTTGCTTTTATAAGCTGCTATACTAAAGATTTGGATTTGTTTTGCAGTTGGTATAAGTCGCTGCGTCTTTGAGCATTCAATCTGTAAAATATAAACACAAACCTATTTGGAAAAAACACATTTCAGAAACCTGCCATTTACATCACAGTGTTTTGTGCACAACACACAACGCTCTTCCCTGCAAACACTACAGGTGGCTCAAATCACAAAGGCTGACACTGAATGGACTACTGCCAGACAGAAAGCAGGTCAAGACCAGTGTTTTTCAGGCAGACACTAGCAATGGTACAGTTTAGTGGATTAGCTTGGTTGATACTGACACGTAATGCAGTGCCCTTAGGCTACTGCCTTGAAGTGATTAAGCACTTGCACTTGAGATTGCAAAATTTCTCCTCAGCAGGTGCAATTTGACTAGAAGAGGAGCTGCCTTGTTATAACATCAACACAAAAGGTTAGCTGCTGTCAGTAAGCAGTGGTCAAGGCATAACATTTGGATTTACAGTATAAACTTGTTGGCAGCTGACTTGACACAATAGTGTTATTTATGTTGGATGGAAACCGTTGAGAGCCATTTTTACAGCCCTTTGTAGAACAAAGCAACACCAGGAAGCAGACACACTGGTTCAGTACCAACACTGGCTTGGTTTAAACACATCTTTCTGGTAAGCTTATCTCAAACGTTATCAGGTACCTGTTGGTAGCAGTGTCTGGGCCTTGCACCGCAGCCTAAGTGGAAGCCAGTATTTGCTGATGTTGTCTGGCTCCAGGCAGCTGTTATTAGCTTTTTGAAAATTAAACATGGTGCCTAGATAACTTTGGCCAAGCCTTACGGCGTGAGACAATTATCTCAAGCTGTCATTTCACTGTGTCCACTACTGTGTGAAACAGAAAGATGAGGACCAAACTGTCCTTTAGCTCACAAGACATATACAAGCTGCGTTAGCTGGCTGCATCCTCTGTGGCGCTGCTTCCAAGTGAGATAAGGAAACATTCATCATTAGGAGGGAGCTAACACACCTTGTAAACTCCCCTACCAAAGATGGTTCTTCTCTGCAGCGCATATTACTCCACTGCCTGCTAGCACTGAACAACAACTGCTAAAGGTTGCTCTCCGTTGACTTCATAATAACCCACCGCACGTTGTAAAAAGCGAATGTTACAGGTCTTAAATTGTAGCTAGGTGGTTTTCAGGTGCTTACCGCTTTCTTGTTCATTGCCTTTCTTGGCAGTTGCAGCGTTTCCCATCGTGGGGAGACAGGGCGACGCTCAGCTGGCTAGGAGCGATGATGGTGGCAGGCTATCAGGGTCCTCCTCCGTTAGCTGGCTAACAAATATCAGCTTGTGCTAGCTGTCTGGCGAAAGGCAACATTAATGTTTTCTGTCTGTGGACAGAGCCGTGACGTGACCACCTTTCTGTTCCCTATTTACAGTGTTGTATGGCGTTCAAGCGTGCCTCCGCTGGAATGAAAACATGATCCAGACTTTTCACCTCTGCCTGCTGTCGTTCGGTGCTGCGTTCAAGTCGTACTAGAACACCCGTACACAAGGCTTCTGAAATGCTGCCTTCACGTCATGACCGCACATTTACAATAAATATTTATTTCACTCATTAGGTAAACATTGCAATTAGTCAGATCATCAGGTGTTGGGAATATTAATTATGTGCCTAGTATGCTCCATTATTTTGACCAACAAATTAATTTCCCTTTAAAAAGTTTTATAACACTGTAACCGCAGCTGCTACAGCGGCAACTAACGATAAAATTAATTCTAAGTTTCTCGTTTTTCCCCAATTGACTCCGATTCAATTATGGTAGTGAGACACTTTGAAAAAGGGAAAATTGTTACTGTCATTAGAAAATGATCAGCAAACATTCTACTCAGCTGTGAGGCACCATAGGCAAAGAAAATTGGGAAATGCTACAAAATACTCGGGAATTCATTTGTTCACACTGTGTTTAAAGCTGCGAGATCATCTGTTAACGAAAGACGGTGTTTTTTTTAACTGTGCAAGTTTTGTTAAATAATGAACCAAGTCAATCATTGCAGCCTCACCTACAAAGGCCATGTTTAGTCATCTTCCTTCATGTGAATCATGTTTTCAATGATTTCTGTATTTCCTATGAGAAATTACACAAATAAATGGCAAAGGAATTTAACAAATGCAATATATTGATATATTGCCACAATGTAGAAAAAATAGTTAATGTTAATGACATGTGAGGTCGCGCCCACAAAAAGTAAGGTTGTGTTTTTAGCACCATGGCCAGCGACTCACGGTTGCTAGGTTGCTTCCCTCTGCATCTGTCAACGAATCGATGAGGAAGAGCCGCACCGAAACCTATGTTAACCGGTGAAGTCAGGGTGTGGGGGGAAATAATTCGCACTCATGGTAAGAGTTTTGTTAACTGTTCACATTCAGTCAGCAGTAACAAATATTATGTTTTGACTTTGCAAGTACACACCTCACAACTCTAAATGTATCGTTTGTCCCAGACTGAAAATGCAAACTTCAGCACTTGTTCAGCCCCCCCTCCTTGCGGCGCGAATGGTTTAGCCCATGGACTCGCTCCAGCACTCGTAGCACACAAGAGAACTACAAGATCCTGATTTTTGTGTGTGTGTGTGTGTGTCTGTCAGTCAGTTTTCCGTAGTAGGGAAAACAGTGTCAAACACAGCCATAGTCCTGGGCGGCCTCTCTAAAGAGACATCCGTGTCTCTCAGCGGCGCCGGTGTCGTCTGTATGAGACCAGCACCAGAGCTGCACCACCAGTGCCTGGAATAAACAAGGTAACGTTTTACCAGGCTGCTCCGCTTACGCCTCTCCATCTCTCGCTCGGTTAGCGCGGCTAAGCTAACTGTGGAGTAGCACAGGGTCATTATGTTACCTTATATTTATTAGACAGTATCTAATACGGGGTTTTATTTAGTCCATTGCGGAGAGTGGTGAATCGAATACACCACCATTCTTTGGCTAGGTAAGCCCTAACATCGCGACTCTGCGTTTGACAGTGAGTTAACTGGATAGAACTAACACCGGATTGTTTCCCCGTTTGATCCATACACCTGCCCTGTACCAGCGGCTAGCGACCTAACGTTAGCCTCTGCTCGCTAGCAATTAATTATCAGCACTTATTCCCATTATTGGGCTATGTCACACCGAGGCGCGAGCGCAGGCAGATCTATTGAATAGTATAGTATCTGTGATATTATATTACTACAGGAAACCCAGTGAGTGCTAAACGCGAATTCCAGTATATCTAAAGGGGGATGGCCTACAACCCTCTCAGTTGTCTGGAAGATACCACACCGACTTCTTCTCATTGACAAGCACAGGTCCCCTCGCTGCTCTCAGTAGAATAGCTTCTTAGCCGGGTTACCTTTGCAAGTCCTTTGCTCACATTCAGTCTGGGAGCTCGTGGTTTGGTTGACTGCCTTATGGATGTGATGTATGAGGAGCTATTTGATTTATGTTTGTCCCGTTTGTAATCCACTGTGCCACTTACATAGCATAAGAACACCCTCTCCCAGAGTGGACTGATTACATAATAATATAAACAGCATAACAAGTGAATACTATAGGGCACCCTACACTCAAGGGGGATATGAAACGCGCAATCTTTTGATTTCATGTAGGCTACAATGGGACATTTATTACATGATTGCAACTACAGCATATAAGAGATTGAAACAAATTTGTGTTTGACTATCTCTAAAACCAGAGAACACCATACGTGCATGTAAGTTTGGTCTACTGTGGCTGAATTTTGCATTTGACTGTTGTCGTGGTATTGTTGTAGATTCTGAAGATGTAAAGTTAGGATTAACAGTCAGCTGTTTGTTGGTGTATTTCAGTACCCTGTGGGCTGACAGCTCCCACTCTTGTTCCTACTCTTAAAGCATGAAGCCAGAGCTGGGTCACTGGTTCAAGTTTATTTTAGTTTCACTGGCAATTCGAAAGCAATTCTTTTTCAGTGAGAGTAGTTGGCAAACTAACCTGTGATTTTTTTCCTGAGAGGATAATGTGGCGGTAGTGGACAAATGATGGCAGGAGAAATAGTTTTTATAAAATGAAATTTTCAAGTGTACTGTATGTTAATCTGACAACTTTGCACCTATTAAGACAATGGCTTGTCAAAAGGAGTCACACTAATTTTATGAGAGGGCCCCTTTGTGTTGTGCCCCTATGTTTTTTGTTTACATTAGCTTTTCAGCCAAGGATGTGTAATAGTACATGTCTACATTCTTTAGCCAAGTTCTCTGCCCTTTGAATGGTCATACTGTACATATCTTAGGTTCTGGTGCTGCTGTAGTGACAACAGCTACTGTACTGTACTTGTATTGGCAAATTCTGAACACATGGCTAAGTGGTGTTTCCCAAGCCTCTCTATTGATTCTGTATTTGATGACTCCTTTCAAGATGCAGTTTCTTGTACTTGTGAGATCATAAAACAAACCCGTCAGGGATGTGGGACACATATAAAGCGACTGACACAACAGACTCTGCTTCTTTGGCATTAGCGTTTCCTTTGGCACACTTATTTGCGCTCTCTTTGTAGTTTTTCTTTTGAGTGCCTAGTGATAATATGTGTGAAAAAGAATTTCTCAGTACAGGTTTGAACTTTACACTTTGATTCCTACTACTATCAATGTACAGACAAAATACATGTACCAAAAGAGAACCATGACATTCAAAAATGTTCCAACTTGAACAGGGTAATAAATCTGATCTAAGAAAATCTAAAAACAGATTCTGATAATAAGGGTAAGACAGCAATGCCCTGAAATAGTGACATGTTTGTCATGCATTTTGGCCAGTGAGACACAGAGTAATGGAGATGAGCAGAACGTTAAACCGACTCTTTACAATAAAGCCTTTCTGCTTTGTGTGGCAGAGGGAAAGAGCATGATCTCAGCAGCCATCATTCAACTCTGCTCTGGTGGCCCTCTGGCACACTCTGTTGGAGAAAAGGTGCCATTGCAGAGGATTAGAGATATTGTATACTGTATTCACACACACACACACACACACACACACGCACACACACGTATATACTTCACACACACACACACACACACACACACACACACACACACACACACACACACACACACACACACACACACACACACACACGTATATACTTAGTGGAGGATTAAGTAGGTTAAGTCAGGATTTTGTAGTTAATACTAGGGATCATTTGTGATTATGTTTTTAAGCGTTAAAACTAAAATGTAACTATGACAAATGTTAAAACAACTTTAACGATGTGCAGATGTTGTGTTCTCCATTTTATTTTTATATAGTAGTCCTAGCAGTCACATACTTACATCTGAATAACCATATGATAGAAGCTGTGAGAAAAAAAATACTACATATATATACATATAATACATACATCTCTCATATAGGACAGTGTATAATTAGCACTGGAACTTTTTAACTTAATTGGACAGAGAGGTTTACTGGGATGGAAACAAAGTTGTGGAACATAGCCCTTTGTAGTAATTCCCTGTATATACCTTACGCACGACTGAATATATAAACTGTGTGTTCCAGCGCCACCATAACCATATTCAATCCTGTCCAGTTCTATCCCATACACCCACCCACAGTCCTCGTTAGTATAGTGGACAGTATCTCCGCCTGTCACGCGGAAGACCGGGGTTCGATTCCCCGACGGGGAGTACTTTTGTTGCTTCTAGAGGACAAATAAAGTTTTTTGAATTTGAATCCTATTCCACAGTCTCGCCACTAGAGGCTACTGTTGCCCTCTTTATGGAGTGCAGAAGAGGCACCATGTGTACTGTAGCTGTAGATCAAGGCCCCTCTTGTGCTTTTCTCTTTCTTCTCTTTCAAATATATTTCGCCATTTCAAGCATGAAAAAATATAGAAGTGCTATGTTATGAATAATTGTTATGAATCTCTTTCACAGATTCACAGGTGGTCACAGATGTTTTGGCTTGTGAGCCCTTAAAAAGAGGCACCGCTTGCGTTCTTGGGACTGCCTGTAAACTGGCTGGTTAGATTTGTTGTTTTGGTTATGTCAACCATAGAGAGATATTTTACACTTGTGCAGCTGAGTGATCTGTTAACCGTCTCCAGGACATACTAGTAGGGAGGCCAGGATGGAGGACAGGTTCTGGTTATTGATTATTAATACAAACAAAGCTTTGCTATAAACAATTAATAGCTTGCTAGTGTGGAGAACAAGACTCTTAAGTTCCCATTTTACTGTGAGGTAGCGCTTCTAGCCCCTGAGTCATTATGCTGTTCCAGCCAAAAGAAATTATGGGATAGGGCATCTCAGCATTAGTTGATTACCTCCAAAATGGTTTGATGACAAACATGTCTACCACAGCCAGACAATAATATAATTTGGCTGGTGACTGGTGTTTAATTCCCCACACTGTTCATAGCCTGAAGCATCCTTTTATTTTAACAAACCACTGCAAAGATGCCATCTGTTTAAATGAAGTGACCTCCCAGCCATACAATGAAACCCAGCTGGCATAACCATTAGAAGCAGCGAGAAGCTGCAAACTCTTTACGAGACAACCACATTAATATTTCACAATGGCTTCGTAGAATACCAATTAGTCCAGTGGACATCACACAGCTTTACGTTATTTCAGGAGTAGCGCTGCGGTGCCAGGGCTGTGAAGATCTCTGAACTACTATGATCAATGTCAGATTGACTGATGTAGACTGTGACAGGCCCGTGTGCTGCTGTTGCTTCTGTTCCACATCAAAAACAGTCCAACAGGAAAATACACATTAATCCACACTTTGGACTGCGGACACCCTCTGAGCAGTCAGCCTGCTACTGCTGTTCAGCAGCTGTAAGATCTTTTTTCTTCTCCTCCACAGGCACTTCTATCTATCCCTCTGTCCACCCACTTCTTCCTTTTCTTCTCTTTGGTCTGTAAATAAGCTGGGGCTCTCTAGACCCCTGAGAGTCACCCCCCCACACACCTCCCACTCTTCCCCAACACTGCTTTCCTCTTCAAACTCCTGTGCCCATCCAGATTCTGCTGCTGCTCTTTATGTTGCTGAAAGGCACCAGTGCTCAGATGAGTCACTGGGCCAACAACATCGTCCATACAGCGTGGGACAGGGAAAACTAACTGGTGCGGGCGTAAGAGAGCCCTTGGAGGGTACAGTGAGGACCCTGTAAAGCCCGCCCACCGAGCCTGGCAGAGAGCTCGGCTTGTCCCTTCACTACTCGAGCCCTTGAGATGCCCTCTCTTCCCAATGATGGAGGTGAGTAAGAGAAGTCAAATTTCACTTCTCTACAACTGATCATGGTTATTCTCGTACACACACACACACACTACCAAACTATTCATTTACTGTATAGTCTAGTCACTTTAACAAACATCACTAAATCCTCTTCAGAAAAGAGAGAAATATTTGACAAGACTCCAGTGACTCCTGCCCCCCACTCCCCATCTAGAGCACAAGCTGTGACTGTATCTAGTTTTGTCATATGCTGTCTCCTCCTCCAGAGGATCAAGGAGCGTCCCCCATGAACGGACCATCTGTGGGCTCGTACCAGAGCAGTGGGAAGAGGAAGGTGCACAGAAAAAAGAAAAAAGGCACCATCACTGCCAACGTCGCAGGCACCAAATATGAGATTGGTATGGTAACCCATCTTTGATCATGTTAAAATGTTTATTTAATTTAAAATCAAGTAGCAACTGTGTAGTAACTGAACTGCTATGTGCAGTACATTTAAATATCCAGTACAGATTTTAAACATGATTTAAAAGTGGTTTTTAGAAAGGGGGTAAAACAGGCATATGTGCTACAGAAGTTTCAGCCGACAGAGATAAAATATCTTTTGATCTCAGAGTTTGACTTTAGTGAAAAGAAAAGAGATTCTCTGAGATATGTGTGATGAAACCCTTTCATCATTGTTCATTATCTGTGTATTGATGTTGGAAAACAACAGCGTAGCTGAAAAGGCTTAGCAACAGCGTAGTGTCTGTAGTTTCAGTTGCAGTATTAATGTAACTTCAGTTCGACTTCTTTTTCAGGATACCACTGACACAGACGTGTGGAAAGCACAGTTAATGTTAAACACATTAAACGTTGCCTGGCAGGCTAAAACATATCAGATCTGTTTATAAAACAAAACCCTCCGAATTCACGCTTCCAGATTTAGATTTATATTTTGTCCTGCAGGTAAGATGAATTCACTGTGACACAGTGAATAGTGCGATCATTTCAGAAACAGTCCACAGTGTGGCTCAGTCAGTTCTTTAAAGCGCTGTAAATTCAATCACAGTGTTGTCTCAACACTAAAATCTAATTTGCCGTGGCAGGTTGAGGGAGATCATTCTTATGTAATGTCTAAAATTTAAGGCACTGGAGCTGCAGTCCAGTGAAGCAGTTCACACCGAGGCTGTGCGGCCTTGCTGCCTATGTAGATAAATCCTTACTGAGGTCATTTAACTTGGCAGTGAGGTTTCTGAGACGGACCAAAAGAGCAAAGTAAGCACTCTTTGCATGTTCTGTATATTGTGTGGCAGCAGAGCTCTCAGGGGTGAACTACAACCCATGAAACCATGGAGTCAGCAGCAGCAGGCAGAAGTTAGGGGCTGCCGGGATTATGCAGGAAGACGGGAGTCTAGCTGTGAGTCAGTTTGCTAGCTGTGACGAGACCCTCTCAGTGGCCATTCTGAGGGTAGTGCAGGGCAATTTTAAAGGGAAATTAACACTAAGGGCCAGATGGATGGCTAATTTTTGCTGTTACTTTTTCCCCCCACCTGTCTTTTTTGGTTCAGTAATTTATAGTATTAAAGGGTGAGGTTAAAGGTCAGGGAATATGGTTTGGAATTTGCTTGACACCCACTGTGAAGGGATGGGAGAAAGAAGTGATGACAGCATTGTATGAAAAAGCCCTTACTGGTATTTATGAGCAAAGGCCTGCTGTGATTTACAAACTCTCTGTCCCAGTTAGGAAAACGCTGTTAGCCTCACCCAACATTAACAGATGGATGACATTACATTGAAACCATCCTTTTCCAATTCAAGTGCCATCATGCAACATTAGGCAAGCCTTCTCCAGGTTTATGCAGGCTTTCATGAAAATTAATTAATACTGCGTTTCGTTAGGGCATATGAATCTTTCATTACTCACTGAATAATGAATAGTGGTAGGATTAATGTCAAAATGGGCTTGCCACCTATCTCTCATACTACGGGGTTTCCATTGGGATTTGAATGCATTACAGACAATTAATTTATCTTTTTGAAGAGAGGCATTACGATTGGATGCTTTGCAACCATCCCATCAATGGTAAATATTGCTGTTAGCGTTTTGATCTATAATCTCTGGGAACCATTTCTATCAAAATGTATGCATGAACAGAATTCAAGCAGAGCTAATTTAGCAGTGGGAAAAAAACTGGGGGGGTCGAGATTATATCCTCTTATTTTGTATCTATATTAGTAAAGTGCAGTTTCACCATGAATATGGCTTTTGGGAGTTTTTTGTATGTAAAAAAAAGTTAATTAAAATGACAGTGTTTTTAATTCTATTCATTTAACACAGTGTAATTAATGGTGTCCCCACAGTTCGTATAGTCATCAGTGAGGTGGATTTTATCAAGACCCGGGATGATGATGAGACTGCCAACCTCATCTGGAATGACTCAGCTGTGCAGCATGAGAAAATTGCTGAGCTCAGGAATTATCAGGTATTCTACACGGCTACTATGTCAAGTCAGCACATATTGGCAACCTGGATGTTGGAGAATATAACGTATGACTGAAACTGCTTGCTACTCTGAATGGGGAAATGTGGATTTTAACATTTTCAGTGCGGCTGCTTGATGTAAACATTCAAAAACTATGTCATTGATCATCCAGTTACCGCATCAAGTGAAGTCAGCCAAATCATACGTTTCAGGGGGCTTTAAAAGAACCTTTAACTTAAGATAATATCCTCGACATTTGGAAAGAAATAGTACAAACACAAATTAAAGACAAATTTAGGGAAAGCAAAGAATATTCAATTAAAATACAGTAAATGTCAGAAAAATTGATTCGAAACGTGATGATGGCCAGAAACTGAATCTGTCCACCTGCTTTTCCTAGACTGTGGCAGGTAAGAGAGGGGGGGGTGGGGGGGGGGGCAAATACAACAGAGAGGTAGACAGGGTAAAAAAAAGGAACAACAGAGAATATGCAGAGACAGATGGGAAGACTGACAGGTGGACAAGTTGCGAGCGGCAGGGGGTCGTGGGGCAGGTTTCTCGAGTGTCTCGAGTGATGTTGAAAAGACAGGCTTAAACAACAAGGGCTGCTCTGAGGTCTGAGTTTGAGTCAGAGTAATCTGACCTTTGTCTGACCTCCCTGTCCTGCTGAGTGAACTTGGCTGCTCCCTGCCTCTCCTCTAAACATAAGCCATCCATCTTCCAGAGCGGTTATTTGATTAGACTGGGCACTAATGATCGATTAAATCACAGACTAGTCAGAGGCAGTATTGCTTGTTAAGATAGGGGCAGCAAGAGTTCAGCCACGTAGATTGAATATTACAAATCCGTGCAGCAGCTAAGCGTGTAGCCATGTGGTTAATGTTTCACATACAACTGGTGATTTGCTGTCAATTGTTTTCACTTGTTCCCTTGCACCGCTGTGGTGTTTCATGAGATAACGTCTCCGATGAAAAGTAGGAGTCCCTCAACAATTGGTTTTGATTTCCCCTCACAGGCCACGTCGTCTCGCAGCATTGGCATAATTGTGCAATTCTTCCGATTCCCTAATTACATCTGTCTCGTTTGGATAATAATCACAGATTCCTTTTACACTCGGCGTTCTTGCTCCCCCCATCTCTCTCTCCGTTTCTCTCCCTCTGTTAATTTTTCCCTTTTTTCGTTTAGTGATGTACTGTGAGAGTTTGCTGTCAAGTTTCTTGTTCACATGAGCCTAATTAACGCCCCTGTTCAGGCTCATTTGGTCAAAGACTACAGAAAATCCAGAGTTTTCCCCTTTACCCCCCACCCCCCATTCAATGCATTCATAGCAATTCATTCAACTGTCACTGCAGGAGCTTGTGATGCAGAACCAATTACCTCGGCCCCTCGGAGTTGAGATTGATCTTTTTTTTTCTCGCCTCTTTTCTTCCCAACCTTTAAAGTATTAAAAAAACCACAGTAAACTAAATAAGGGTTGAGAAAGGTCTCAGCGTCACCTTTTTGTTTTGAGTCCGTAATTGGGCATAAATGTCAGGACATCGTAAGCTCACTTCAGGTTGCTGCCTTTAATGTGCTCATTTTTATGAAAGGGTGGGGGTGGACTTGAGTGGCGTAATGGCCCTAACAACATTATTATGTCTGCCTGTCCTTCTGAAGAGAATCAACCATTTCCCTGGCATGGGTGAAATCTGCCGGAAAGACTGCCTCGCAAGAAACATGTCCAAGTAAGGTTTCTGTCTCTTTCAAACACAGAAGATACGAGTTATTTGGGTCACTAAAAAGATGTGCAAATAAAAGAACATTTCAGAGACCATGAAAGGTCTTTAAGTGTGTTTAGTCAGCACACAGGGAAAAGACCTTTCAACTTTTAACCTTGCATGCTTTGTCTTTGTCTCTCCAGAATGATCAAGTGCCAGTCTCAAGAGTACAGCTTCATACCCAAAACCTGGATCTTTCCAGCCGAGTACACTCAGTTCCAGAACTATGTTAAAGAGCTACGCAGAAAACGCAAGCAGAAGACCTTTATCGTTAAACCTGCCAATGGAGCCATGGGTCACGGGTAGGTCAGAGGAAAGCAGCCCCAGATCAGTCTAACATTTAAGAATGCAAGAGAGAGGGAGAGAGAGTGACTGAAGGGTAGGATAGAGGGTGAATTAGAAAAGAGGGAAATTGGCAATATAGCAACTAAAGGGCAAGAACAACAGAACAAGGCAATGAGAGGGTTGGGATCCTGACACAGATGCCTTAAGAAATTATGGCTAAGACTAGACTCTTTGAGCGGAGAGGGTGTGGTGATTCTCATTGTTGGTCTCATTATCCTTAATGGTCACACTTTCCATAAATCAGAGGTTATAGCTGCCAGTGGAGAATACACAAAGACACACACACACACACAAACATGATCATGCCTTCCCTGAAGGTCTCTGCATGTGATTATTGGCTTCTTTTTACGAGACACCATCAGCAGCAACCCGACTAGAAAATGGACCAAGATGGTGGCTGCAGGATACTCTGTCTCTCAACAGAATTTCTTAATCAAAAGCTAGGAACCTATAGCATATTTAAGAACATCTGTCCTAGAGGTCACGGGCCTTTAATGTCACATTTCTATTTGTATGTTTTTACTGATTTAGAGAATGAACATTAAGCCCTATTTTTTTAAAATCACATGTGGTGAAATAGCATTTTCACCCTCACATTGACTACTTTAATAGCTACACCTGTACATTCTAAACCCCAACAATTGTTGGACTTTCAGTGTCTTTTGTTGCATTGCTGACTCAACAGGTTATTTCTTTTAGTACATCGACTGATTAATATATTGATATTAAAGCTTCTTTGCTTTGAGAAGAACTGTTTCAGCCAGTTCGGTCATCGAGTAACAAAGACCTCAGTGTACACCTCCAAAATATTATCATTAACATCTCCTTCTCAAGAAGTAGATAGGAATAGAGAAGATAGGAGTAAATGGGAATAAGGAAAATTCCAGGGGGACAACACTTTGAATTCACTAACCACAATAAGAGACCTCTAAAAGTGGACAAAGGAAAAACAAATAGTACATAATAAATATTTAAGAAGTGGTTAACAACACAATTGCTGTAAACTCCATTTCAAAACAGCTACAATTTGAGCTCCAGTATGTGGAGGTCGAGACAGTGAAATGTAATGAAAATGCCAAGCAGTTTCAGGGTCAGTAACTGAGGTGTAGTTGGTTTTTGAAGTGATTCAATTTAGTATCTAATTAATAATCAAATAAAATGTAAACTCAAACACAAGCAAAACTTTAAACATGTTTTTTTTTCTGAACCACAGCCTGCTCTGAAAAGAACTCGTTTTACTTTGCCCATTGCTCTTTGAGCTCTTACAAATGCTCGGTTTTCACAACATTTATTCAGTATTCTTTTCTTTTTTACTTCTTTTGCTTTGAAAATGTGACCCCTGATGTGCAAGCGATGAAGAAAAAAATGTACTGTGGTACTGCATTCACCAGTGGCACCAATAGGTGGGGATATTGAAGCACAAATGGCTTATTGTGCTTCACCTTTCCCTCTCATTCTCTTTGAATTTGTCCTTTCTGGTATAATGTGAACATTACTTAGAACTCCATGCTGCACTAAGCCCTTATTTATTAAAGAATAAAAGGCTGCAAAGGCTGAATTATTGCAATACATTAAGAATATGAAAGATGATGAGTTTAGCTCGACCGCTCGATGGCAGGCAGCTCACGAGATTAGATTTTTCTTTATTTTTTTTTGCATGGTGTGACGCGGCAGGAAATTAAGTTATATCTACCCCCTGTAATTTATTTTTCCGTCGGCCAACTAAATGAAGTTATTGTTTGTGTCTGAAGCGCAGCTTGTTATAAGGGAAACAAAATAAAAGTGCATGAGGGGCTTAAAAAGGCGAGATCCCCTCAGGTGCCAAATTAAATAGGCAGGGGAGAGTGGGCCGTGATTATCTGACACCCCAGCTCATCAATCATGTCGTCTTCTCCTTAGCTACTCCTCCTCGACTAACTAACACTGTTAACCCTGTCCTCATCATTCAGCTTGCTGTCTGCCTGTTAGGAGGGCCCCTCACATCATCGGTCAAATCCTCCCTGCTCCTTTCTCTTCAAGAGCGGAGATAAGCAGGCCAGTGAAACCATGTCTATATTCCAGCAGTCTCTTAGCCGGGTAGGAGCAAGTAGTGATTGATAAAGCCAGAGTAACAACAACATTACACAAGGCAGATCTACATGCTGGGAATGTTTTATTAAACCTCTGGAAGAAGACTTTGTTTCATCATCACCTGAAAGGCAATACCAGATCTCAGTCTGGATTTCCTGCCTGGTCTTTGATAAATAAAGCCACTTTAGAAGCTTATCAACAATGTTAACTGAATTAACTCGGGTAAATTCTTCAATTCAATTACTGAAACACAGACTGTAGTTTTCCGCAGCTACTGTATGTTCTTGGAGTGATTATAGAAGCCACAGGAGCCGACTATTCTTTGCCCTCAGGTGTCTTGGTGCCACAATATCTCAATACCGCAAAATATATATATTTTTTTGAACAATCAAGCCTGTGTTTGTTGTGTCCCTGCTTGCATGTATATAATGTATAATGGAGCCTTCCAGGCTGCGCATGTAGCCAATTTAGCCCAAGTCTCCCTTGAGTATGAGTGATGGTGGCATAGGTCATTTCTGTTTCCTGTACATAGTGGGAGACTGTTTTCAAAATGACCACCCACCCTCCCTGCACACATGCATACACCCAAACATGTACGGACAGACATGCACACTTTGGCATACACGCAGTTTTCAAAACACTGCCCCTCACCCTCATGTGCACAGTCACAAGGATGCACACAAACTTAACGCTACTCATTCAGTCCGTTGGTAATGGTCTGCATACTTTAAGACCTGAGTGCGAGTGACATGAGACCAAAGCAAATGAGTTAATGTGGGGACTGAGGGGGAGCAGTGTCTGCTCCCATTAACCTGCCCACAGCTAAAAGACCCCGCTGCAGCATTTGATATGATGTGCCATTCAGTCAAAGTGGAGTTTTGATTTTAAAAAAAATCAGAGTGTTCTCCAGATGTTTGCAGAGACAATCCAGCAGTTTTGTTGTGCCTGTCTGTTTTTTTTTAACATAGGTTTTTCTTGATGGTTCAAAAAACATGAAGGCACCATGGCTCTGACCCTTCCACTACCCAAGTCCACATATGTTTTAATGTTCTGCCTCTGATTGATTCTCTTACTCCAATAGATTACCGAGCATAATATTAATTATTTTATTTGCCAACGGCAGGGCAAAATGAATATTTGAGGTAAAAGTATCACCACAGTGTGGTGTGAGGCTCCTGAGAAATACTGTCTGTCTTCTCCAGAATTTTGTCAGTTTACTGTAAAATGAAATACCGAATCTATAAATCTGTATATTGTTTGGCTCATTTATTTTCCTTTAGCACATGCACAAGACAGTGTCATCCATCATGTTCATGGTCTCTGCTATTCTCCTATCTATCATTTCTTAATTAACTTTTTTGTCTTTACTACGCCATATTTTATTATGCTGCTGACGACACCCCAATTTCCCCCCTGAGGATTAATAAAGTTTCTGTCTATCTAGGATCTCGCTTATCCGTAACTGTGAGAAGTTGCCAGCCCAGGAGCACTTTATCGTTCAGGAGTACCTGGACAAACCCTTCCTGATGGAGGGATACAAGTTTGACCTACGCATCTACATCCTCGTCACTTCCTGCGACCCGCTTCGCATTTTCCTTTACAATGACGGCCTGGTTCGCATGGGCACAGAGAAGTACCATGCACCCAGCGAGGCCAATCTGGTGAGTCACAAACAATAATATTATAAATAAAAAGGATGGTAATAACCTTCATTTGTGATGCATTTTTCAAGGTAAAGTTATAAAATGGAAACAGCACAGAAACTTTGAAACACAATAGAGATACACAGGCCACATTTTCCCACCAAACCGACCCATCAAACCACAAACTGTACCATCAGACCTGCAAAAATACCCCCTGTGTTAGATAGTACCTTGAGTGTAGCCAGTCATGTGGGTCAGGAATTGACTAACACTACTTTTAAAAAAAGCACACACGGACGTGCATATTTTGTATGTCTGTCTTTTCAAGGACATTCATTGACATAATGCAATCCCCAGTCCCTTACCCTGATCTTAACCAACCAACCCTTAACCCCCTACACACAGACACAGAATATGAAAGCATACTGTACGCATACACAGCAGAGTGTAAATGTCCACTAGCAGATGTCTCCTGTAATATCAAGCCACTCTTATTTGCCTTGAGGTTCTGCACCTGCTGAAGTACAGTCTGTTGCTGATGATGGGATGCACAAACACATGCATGCACGCACACACAGTAATAACATACAAACACACATGAACACATAATGAACAAAGAGATGTGCCAGACTCCTCCTGTGACACAAATGTGCATTGTTTTACCCAGTCTGTGACACATGATGAAGTGATTCATGCCATGGAGATTGATGTTCAGTCCCTTAGAGAGTGGCTCCCAGACAGCCATCAGGGGCTCGAGTGGCCTGCAGTCACAGTGTTATTACCTTGTAGGCTAAGGGCAAGGATGTATTGCCTTCAGTTCTGAGTGATTGTGTTTAAAGAGGGGGGGCAGAAACACCAGGGATATATATAGTGAATGGTTATAGTCAACCACTCAGTGACACATTTAGCATCCTAACATCTGTCTATTTCCCCCAAATCTGTGTTGCTACGCGCGTTACCACATTAAGCAGTTGCACTGCTTTCAAATTAAACACAGCTATAAACTGTTTGCCAAAGACAAAAGTCAACACGCAAATGTATTAAATATCTACTTTTTATTTCCACAGAGCCAGCTCTACATGCATCTGACCAACTACTCAGTCAACAAACACAACGAGAACTTTGAGCGGGATGAGACAGTGGACAAAGGCAGCAAGAGGTCCATCAGTTGGTTCACAGAGTTCCTCCGCACCAATGACTATGATGTGGCCAAGTTCTGGGGGGATGTCTCTGTACGTGGGTAGTCTTACGCAAACAGACTCAAACACTGACTCAGTACACTGCTACATTCAGATATACGTCTGCACAAGGAAGGTTGTGCGGCATGATAACAAAATGCGCCACAAATGCAAACAACACATGCATACATCCGACTGAGTAATCTGTAAGTGTACACTCATATATACACATGCTTTTTGGACTAGCCAACACAAGTTGTACACAGTGCACAAGTGAACAAGCACAGGGATGATATGATTTGTTATGACAGCCATTCACTGAACTTCAGACCTCTGTTTAAAGAGCTCAGTGAAAACATCATTCCAGGAGTGTGTGCTCGCACTATCTGGAACTACTCTCACTTCCTCCAAACACCTTTCCTTTGTACAATTTAATTCATCAACCCTGACTCTGTTTGCATTCTTTGCTCTCTATATCCTATGCTCTCTGTTATCCTTCTCTATTTAGACTCCTTGTCCCTCTGTCCAATGATGTTTGGGCTGCATGGTCTGCCAATGCTTGCTCTCTGTTTTATGATCTACCCTGATGCTCCTATCAACTTAAACCTCAAAATCAAACCCAGTTGGTTGTAATAGGTTATAATACTCTCCTTATCTTCCTCCCATTGAATCACTGCATCTGCTTAATTTTATCACAGCACAGCAAGTTTCTCTGTATCTAATCCACTTCCTTACACTTTTGGTTCTTCCCCTCTCTCTCTCTCTCTCTCTCTCTCTCTCACACACACACACACACACACACACACACACACACACTTAAATAGCTCATATAAGCTAGCTCATATATATTTTCAAACAATTTAAGAGCTTCATAAATTCATATAAGCTCAATGCTTACAAAACACATGTACACATGCAAACGCATACACAGTGCTAGGTAGTGGCCAGAGCTTGGGGCTCAGGAGCATGAGGGAGGTGATGAAGACACAAACACACACGCACTGGCCAGTGCTGGCACTGGAGGTAAACAGAGCAATAGTGGGAGCAGGTGTTTTTGTTGGGCAGCCCGTGGGTCAGATGGGTGGATGCATAGATGGATGGATGGATGGAGGTGTGTGAGCAAGACAGAGAGATGGAAAAGGGAGCGGGAGTGCAGCTTATCAGGCAACGGCCAGACCACAGGCCCCTCTCCTGCACCCAGCAGTCAGACTGGACATGGCAAACTGCACGCCAGCAGCACTGTGTGGGGCCTGACTGGTGAGGAGAAGCTTTGTGCATTGTGTGTGTCAGGAGAAAACATGTTTACTCCTCATACACTGTGGGACTGGGCAGGTAGGTAGCAGCCAGCAAATGCTCTGGAGCTACACAACCAGCATTGTGTGTGTGTGTGTGTGTGTGTGTACGGATTAATCAGAGATTTATGAATATGTGTGAGACATGTCTGGATGTTTCTAGCCTAATATGTATCATGATTTCTCAGTAAAACGTTGAGTATTTGTCTGTAAATGCAGTTAAACCTGGACTTTGTGTATCTGTGTGTCCTTCCAGGAGCTGGTGGTTAAGACATTAATCGTGGCTGAACCTCATGTGCTGCATGCCTACCGCATGTGCCGCCCTGGGCAGCCACCAGGGAGCGACAGCGTCTGCTTTGAGGTCCTCGGCTTTGACATTATCCTGGACCGCAAACTCAAACCCTGGCTACTGGAGGTATGGCTACCTTGTGTGTTGATGTGAGTGGTATGGACAGATATGCATTTTTATGTGATTTTGATGGTTTTATTTGTCATCATATAAGTAATTTCATTCATTCTCTATTTTATTTTTTGTGTAGTATCCATTTATTCATTTCAATAACCTTTGGAAATTGAAACTCACATTGGAGTAGGATTTTTTTCTGATATTTATGACATTCTATTCAAAGGTGTGTATGTATATGTTTGCCAGTGACAAAAAGGAGCCCTGCTTTCTGGGGTATCTCACCTGAATATGGTGCTAGCAAAGTGACAGCAGTTCCTAAACTGAAGTAATGTGGCATCAGCAGGAGAGAGGGAGAAGTTGCCACACACTGACAGAAAGCATAAACACACACTGATTTTGCTTACACACTCTTGTCCCTGGTGCACAGCAATGCACACAAACACCCACACGGTCTCAAGTATGGATTTGTGCACCTCTGACTGCAGGGAGAGACACATTCCCATGCTAAATGAAAGGAACAAACACAAACAGAAACATGCACACACAATGACGTGCATGTGTGCGTTCATACACAACCACACCTACTTATAGAAACCCATGCTTACCCAGCAGTATAAAAGACAAATACCCTTGCCCCTCATTGGCATTGGCTAATCGTTACCCTAACAAACACACTTGCTTGGTACAAAAATATTAGTCAGGATAGCAGGTTGACAAGGAAGACGCTGCCTCCTCATTCCTGAAGTGTCAGTCATTTGGAAGATGGAGTTCTAACTCCACTCCAGGATTTCCGACTCTCCATTGTGCTGTCAGCCACTCATGTACAGTGCGACCTAAATCCTTTAACCTGAAGTGGCTATCCCCTCCCACCTCTTAACCCACAAACTGACTCAAGGACGGCAAATGCTGTTGGCATAATCGACTGTTTTCCCCTATCATGCCTACCAAAAATAAATCCTGAAATTTCCAAAAGCCCACTTTGTAGCAAAAAAGGAGGAGAAGAAACGTGTTGTGTGGTTAAACAGTTGTAGTATATGATAAAAGGAAAAGAGAGCAAAAGTTGTGTTCCTTTCGACTGCTTGTGCACTATGACAGTATGTGTGCACTTTGTATGTCTCTGTGTGTGCGTAAGTGTGTATGAGACATGGCAAACAGCCGTGAATGCAGTTGTTCCACTTCAGTGGTAATGATCCCCCCTGTGCTACTAGCAGCTCTCGATAACTCTCATCAATTAACATCCTACACACACATACACACAGCCCTGCTTCTCTTTCACGCAACATTTACAGCAGCAATCATTTATTTCCAAAAATTCAACTGATTAGTCAGGGGATAGTTACAAGCGTAGAGGCAAGGGGCCTCAATCCAATCCTTGCTGTCAAGCCAGAAAACGACTTTATTACCACTTTTTTGCCTAATAACATTACAGGCGCTCTGGCTCATCGCCACAATGCCACAAACAGTATCCTGTGGAAAGCCCTTAGGTCTAAATTTCATACTTCATCAGATCATGTTTTCAGGTTTTGAGGTAAAGTGAGTGTATTTGACCCCATTTCACCATATTTCTTTATTTTGATTGTTTGCTGCTAGGGCCCTGAGTTCCAAAAAATCTGTCAGGAACTGAAACACAGTCTAGGTCTTCCAGGTTTGTTTTGAATTTGTGGACACCTCTCGGGTTTCCTCGTCGGTGTCACTGTGAATTACGTGCACCACGCCTGGTTGGGGCTTTACCCAGACTACCGTTCTGACAATGTCTTCCTCTTTACTCTTTAAACGTCAGTTCTAGTCGCTGGACATGCAACCTCGCAGCCAGGAAATGAAAGTTCAACCTGTGTAAACTCAAAGCCAGTTGGGTACCTGAAAGCAAGATGGTATCACATGTAAGGAACTGTCAGATGACATTAGTCCTGCCCTTTGTGTTTGTGTTTTTGTCGTTTTCGGAGTGCAGCTGCAGCAGGATGTGCATTACACCTTACTGAAATAACCAATTTTCTATGTTTGTGTTTTTTTTATGTCTCTTATACGATAAGACAAAGCCTCTTTGAAAGATATAACACATAGGCTCTTTGTAGGCAATAGCACAAAGAGAAATCATTGCAAATGCACCAATAATCCACTCATACACAGACCAGCCAGCACCTGCTAAACAGCTTGTTGCAGGGTTGGAAACAGAGAAGACAAGAAAGGTGCTTCTCAAATCGAGGCCAGGCATTAAACGGACGCATTGTGCTCAGAGCGAGCGTAGAAAGGAGAGAAGAGAAGGTTAAAAGAGAGAGACAGGCTTTTGTGTGATCCTTATCTTAATTCAGTGGGGTTTTCAACAAGTTTTTATCTCCTATTGACATTCAAAACATCAGTACAACATACAGTACATACACACACACACGCACGCACACGCACTTGCTCAAATGGCGTAACCGGAGACGTTACTTTCATTAAACCAGCCCAGACAGCATCTGTGTCTCTCATAGGGAAGGCGTTTCATTGAGCCGTGATCTTCACAGACACACAGTTGAGTGCACACACACTAACTCACATATACATTTTGTGCACATTCACAGACGCAGCCTTTTTAGACTATGGTAAATACTGTCAGTTCCCAAGCTTTTGCTTTGAAGGCTTCATTGAGTGTTGTCGTTGTCTTTTGAAATGCAAAGGGAAACATAACTGATGCAGAAAATAGATGCACATATTCACAATTAAGTATCGCTCAGGGACTTCCTTGTGACACAGGTTCTACTCATAAGTTCTTCTAATTAGTGCGGCTGGCTGAAACATTGCAGTGCGTGGGTCAAAGAGAACAGCAGATGTCTCCAAATCCATTGTGAGTCATAAATATGGTATATACTCAATAGCAGAATACAGTATACCATAAAATATTATCACTTCTTATTGAGAGCCTATAGACTGTAAGTCAGCATGATAATGGAATGTCAAACTGAAAGAAGAAAATGATAGATAATACTACAACATGTTTGTTGTGTGATGGATAAGAACAAGAGGAATATATACACTACACTAAAAATTATTTTACCTGCTCCAGCCTTTGAATCTAAAACTAAGCCCAATGAAAAGAAGAATTTATTGTTCTTGTAAGACACAACCAGTGTCTGGCTCAGGTCTCATTTTGAATCTGTTCCTTGCAGTTGTTCCCCCTCTGTGTCTATAGTAAGCTCGGATAATTAGGAACCTGCCTGGGTTGTGCTAAGCTCTCTGTCTAGTCGTGTGTAAATGAATGGTGTGTTTGTGTTTGTTTGTGTCTGTGTGCATTTGTACGCAGCAATTCTAATTTCCTGAATATCAAACATAGGACCACATTCCATGTTTCAGGAGACGGAAGAAGCCTCCTGCCCGTTAGGTCGGGTTGTGCAGAGTGATCGGTAGCTAATGAGGCGGGCATGGTTAGGTCAACCGTGGCACAGGTTTGTTTGTGTCTCACTGTTTCCGTGTGTGTGAATGGGCATTTTGACAACAGACCAACAGACTGCAGATGGACTGGTTCCCCAAGGGCAGTGATTCTCCACCCCACCACCCCTCCTTTCACCCCCTTCCTGCAACTTTCCTCTTTCAGCGCTTTGTCCCCAATTGTTTCAAGATGAGAGTTTGGTTTGCCTGTCCATCCCTCAGAGCGAACATAATCCAGACTTCCTTTTTTCCTGTGTGTGTGTGTGTGTGTGGAGTAATCTGCAATGGCCAGAGTAAACACACACACAGAAAGAAACCATGGATATATTTTTTTTAAATCTCCCATATCCCCGACACACACAAACAAATATTGCAAATGAATTACAAATTCAGAAAGTACAGTTAATTTCCTGTATGGTATGAATAGTGATCTCGCCGTGGCCGTGTACGCTTTCGATTGAAATTCTACTTCATCTGTGCAGAATGATGATGAAAAGTTCATGTCCTCAAAGCTGAATTTAAAGCGAAGCGGTTTTCCCTGGGAGTCCTGGAGGGAGGATTTGGAGGTTATGCTGCCTCTCAGACCTTTTTTTTTTTTACGGAATTTGAGAAGTGTTTTCTAACCCCTACTGACAACAGCCAAGTCGAACATTATTGTGTATTCTGCGTGATCCAGGAAGAATTTACTTGCTACCTGTGCTCTCCAAATAATATTCATCCCCCCATGATTGAATTTTCCAGGGTGAAAAATAATGGAGGAGAATACATACAGTTTGATATACTCAATTATCTCTCAGAGTCTCTCTTGCTCCCTTCCACCTTTCTTTCTCCTTTTGCCTTTGATTAATCTTTTGTACTTAGTGGGATTCATTCTTATTTAAATGTCTGCAGATAACGTCCTTCACTCTGAGGGGGGCGTCCCTTCTCCTTGTGAACCCTAGGTGGCAGTAGTTAGCTACGAGCCACTCTGGCGTATAAGAGGTTTATTAAAGAATAATTAGAATGATGTATGGGACTGTCTATCTCTATCCACATCCATTTTCCCCCCAACATGACTATTTCATGGAATAAGTATCAAATTAGGAGCACACAGGCCTCATATGTGGGCCAGTTAAAAACACACCCCAACATTTAGTCATTTATCATCAGGCAAGCGTGGCAGTCCCAGTGACTGTGTGTGTGTCTGTGTCTGTGTGCACGCATGTGATTTAGAGAGATGATACGTATTGCATGAGTGACATATGAGACTGGAGTGTATGATGTACACACACACACACACCCACACACACACACACACACACACACACACACACACACACACACACACACACACACACCTCTCTCTCTCTCTCTCGCTCGCTCTCTCTCTCTATATATACATATATATATTCTTTAATACTTAATTAGTTTTGGACACTAACTGAATTTGATAAATTCTTGCATGTTTATATGTGGAACTTATTTTTTTTATGTACCTTCAAGGCAGCTATTGCTCTTTGTGGCCGATTGTATCTTTGTTCATCTTTTAAATAAGAAAAATGAAAGAAACTCCTTGCACCCTGCTGACTGTTCGGGCAGACAGGTCGGGCTGGCTGGTGGCGGAGCCAGGCGTTGGCCTTCTCACTCCCTGGACCTTTAGCAGCAGCTCAGCTTGCTCAGCTAGAGTTTCCCTGTGTCCAACTGGACCACTAAAAATGCCACAAAACAGTACAAAACAGTGATTGATAAGACGGCTGAAACAAGAGAGCGACTTAACGGGGTGGCCGGCTGTCTGTCTTTCTGTCGCTCTGCTACTCGCGCCCTCCCTCGCTCTCCCTCTTCGTCTCCCTTTCTCATTCCACCATTGTGCGGCAACAAACACTCCATTCTGACAGCAGCTGAACTGTGCCGATAGCCTCGAGTGTGCAGGGCAGAATGGGAGGCTTGTCAAAGCAGTGGTTGTTTACACTCTGCCAGAAATAATAAGAGGGGGTCGTTTTACTGAACCGATTAATCACAAGCAGCCCTTGCACTTGTTAGACCAGCATTCCAGATACAGAATAGATGTCGATGTGGGGAAGCAATTTGTTGTGGAAAGAAACCAGCTGATGGCTCTTGATCTGTTGCTGTTGCTATGTTATTAGGGTCAATGTGACACAGCAGAGGCCACAGGCGCAAGCTGCTTGGTGCCCAACACACGTTCAACAATTCATGTTGTCATCTAATCATTGTCAGGATTTTTATTTTTTTTACACAAAATAACAACAAGCCATTTTTAGAGTGAGCAAGTGAAACCTGAAGAGAATTCTCCTACTGGTGGTTAAACTACAATTTACAGATAAATATAAATAAAATAAAAATAATTACTATCTAATCATGAATCCATGTAAAGTCTGTGTGTTGAACTCCTGTCCCTCTGTACTTGTGTTACTACAGTAAGGCTCAGTAGACAGACTTGTGGTTAAGACAATTCAAACCACATGGATAAGACCCCCCCCCCCGCCCCTGCACACATACACACCAACACAAACCGTATGTCACAGTTGCCTTCTCCCCCCCGCCCCTGCACACATACACACCAACACAAACCGTATGTCACAGTTGCCTTCTTAAACAATGGCCAGTCACTTATGTGTCTCAGTCACACATGTGCAGGTGCAGAAGATAATAATATTCCATGTTCTGTATACCGTATGTTATTGATTTACAATAACATCATTGTGTGTTTGAGTGGATGATCAGATGAGGAAAAGCCTGTCCTGTGAAAAGTTACTAACGGTTATATTCTTATTCTATATGTTTAATCTTTAGTTTGACCCTCTGAGAGTTGGGCTTCAGTAATGAGATTCTGATGTTGAACTGAAGCAAAGCTTGAGAATAAAGGAGTTTCTAATCTTTTCATCTAATGCTTTTATTGAATGCGTCTTGGCGCAACCGTGGGCTTCTTTAAGAGCCTGCCAGAGTCACTTACAGAAATCAGAGTGGGGGGTTTGGGAGCCTGCAGGGGGTCATTTGGACCATACCGGTCCAAATTCCTTTGCCAGACAGGAAAAGGAGAGCACAGAAACGCAGACAGAGAAATGACTAAGACAGGTAACGACCGGAGAATGAGGACAAGCAACGGGGTGAGGGAGAAAGAAAGAGTGGGAAGAGAAAGTAAGCAGGAGGAGCGTGATAGTCAGAAAGTTGAAGGCGAGACAAAAAGAGTGAGGGAGAGCAAAGAGAGAGACAGCGAGTGCTGTGATGCCAGTCTACCCTGTGACAGCTTGACACCGCAAATCAAACTAAGAAATGAAGACGGGTGACGAGACAACCATCGCCGGGATTCACTGATTGTCTGGCTGTTACCTATAGGCAACAGCAACTCGAAAGCCATACGCTTTTGATTGTGGCTTTCGTATCGGGGAGTGGTATAAATGATTTCTGTTCTGGGCACGTCACCGCTGGTCGACGTGGAGCTCCGTCCTCCTCAGCGCACACAGGGACGTATTGTAGACTTTATACTATTGAGTGAAAGAGTCGGACTGGGTCTCTGTTGCTTTCCTCCTCTTTGCTCCAGAAGACATTTATCACCTACCCCGTCCCTCTGATAAATGGATGCTGTGCAAAAGAAACGCTCACGGGGTTGCACGCGCACACAAAGCCACATCTGTAGGAACCACCCCATGTTGGCGTGGATCGAGTCGCACTACGCGTGGATCTGAACTTGACAAAAATATGGCTCAACGGGCCCAGAGAAGGGTGTACAGACACCTAATCACCTATGTGCAATCTATATAGTACACTAATGGATAATATTTACATTTTTGTAAGCTCGAGGGTATAGGTGTGTTGCTGTATGACAGCTTGGAGTAGCTGTTGACATTGGGGGCTAGATTTACTGATCAAGCCTGCCCAGATATATTTTGATGCTGGCTCATGACTCCACTGAACATTTTGTTTTGTTTAGTTTTGAATAATTTCGGCTCTTTCCGGGCTACCTGCCCCACTGTGGGAAACTCAGTGATCCAGCTCTCTTGGTTCCTGGAAGCCTGCTGGCTCTGTACATATTATCATACAGCACATACAGTATCTGCCACACTGCAGCAAGCACCTTTGTGTCAGGATTAGTAATGTGAGGTTGGAGAGAAAGGGGTGGAGTTACCGAGAGCTACCCCCGCAGCAGCGCCCGTGACACTTTGCACATCTCGGTCAAGGAGCTTTTTCAGATTTTGTTTTTTGCCAAATGCTTTCAATTGGTCTGATGTCCCTGATCGGTTTTCTCACTGGCCAGTATTTTTTTTTACCCACATTCCCGAATGGCGGTTAGAGTCGATCTAAAACCTCTGATTGGCTCAGCGTTTCTCGGCCCCTGAAATCCCAGTTTGTAATTGGCCACCATGCTGCTTCGATGTGCTCAACTGTATCCGACCGCTTTTTTTTCCCCAATGGAAGATAACGAAGAAGAGGAATGATGTGCCTGACAAAAATACTCACTCTTAAGACGACTGAGAAGGAGGAAAATCCCGCAACCAGGATTGTTAAGTAGATTTTCAATTATAAAACAGATATCTGATGATACCACATGTTCCAGCGTACGGCTGAGTTGATGATGATGTCTTGTTTCAGACCATTATCACAACCCTTCACAAGTTCCCCTGATGATCTAATACCAGATTCCCCTTATACGCTGTTTCTATTAAATTCTTTTTCAGAGTGCACTTAAACAATAACTACAGATGGATGGATCATTCATAACAAACCCTTGCTGAGTAGGTGAAAACAGTTCCATTACACTGTCCTACAGAGGCTTTCAGGCCATTGTCTGCACCTTGTTTATGACTGGGTTTCAGTCCAGTGACTCAATGAACCCCTTTCACGTCAGCATTCCCTTCCAGTGAAGACATTCATTCAGGATTCCTCACATCTACTTACTTCCACAATGAATACACCTCTATGAAAGCTTTTTATGTCTAAAGCTATTAAACATTAAATTAGATCAAAATGAGCCATTCATACCGCTGCTCCACTAAGAGGGGAAGAAAAGGTGGGTTTTACATTCGAACAATGTTAGGAGGGGACCTGACTTATCTCAACAATCAAGGTTTATATATGCAAGCCGGCCTTTCAGTGGGCATCTGTTGCATAGACATTTCATGTTAACCCCCTGGGAAGATACCATTCCAATCGCAGCTGCCCGTTCATTCACCGCCCCCCCCACCTCCATCCCTCCACTGCACGTCTCTCATTTTGCTGGTTCCTTTGTCGTCTCACATAATCTCTGTCTCACCTTGGGAGAGAGGATGGGGAAGATAAAGAGGAAAAAGGATACAGTCTGTTCTTACTCATTTGACCCGGTTTGGGCACTACTGTTCATATATGATGGCTGTTGGATAAGTGGTGTTAACGTGATGCTGATTCTGACAGAGAGATCACCACTGGCAGTGGTAAGGATGGGTGTTGTATTGTCTAGCTGCTGTGGTCATACATGTGTCACAGTCACTGACTGCTTGTTGTAGTAAGTCACTTATCTGGTGATGGCTTCATCGAAACAATCCACTTTTATTTGCACGTTCAAACAGGCACATGCACACCTCTTCATGCACACACACACACGCAAACACAGACACACACACACACACACACACACCAGTGTCAGACAGGATTAATGGCCAGCAAAGTTCTAACGTGTCCTTCAAAGAGAAAAAAAAAAAACTTTCCCCTTTCATCTTACTTCCATTCTCTGTCATTCTTGTGGGAACAGATCAGTCTTTTCCTAGGTTTGCCTAAATTCACTCCTGTATTTGCATAACATTTATGTCTGCCGAATTGAAAAAAAGAAGAATAAAATAAAGATGAAGTAGAACCCCTCAAGAATATTCTTTGAAACTTTCTCTCGTCTCTGGCAGATCAATCGAGCTCCGAGCTTTGGGACCGATCAGAAGATTGATTATGACGTGAAGAAAGGAGTGCTGCTCAACGCTCTCAAACTTCTCAACATAAGGTACTGTTCTCCACAGAGGTCGTACACACACACACATACACACACACACACACACACATGCACGCTCAGGCGAGTAGACAGCACTCACGTCAAACCTGATTTTAAAGGACTCTGTATGTTTTGAGATTTCAACGTAGTCTTTCACGTATCTTTATTTGGCAACTGAAAGCCTGATTTAAAAAGGATTCGGACGCGCAGCACAACGCGGTCTTTGTCTTGTTTTGTGATGACTCAGTTGTGACATTAGTTGGAAAATAACAGGAGATTCGAGCTATGGACAAAAAAAGAAAAATAAAACTGCTGTCTGTGTAAATTTGTTGCTGTTGCTGTCGTGGATTTGAAGATAGATAATGGCTGTGGAACAAAGCTCTGCCGAGTGTGTGCTTTGTGCACGCTTTCAATGAGACGTGCTGTGTGTATGTATTTGAATTTTTTTCTCTTTTCACCCATTACCTCCTGCTATATGGGGGTTTCAGTCTGCATTATTTGCACTAGTCTGTGTATTTACATTAGCTTCCTCCATTGGTCTTGTACTTTGCTTCCTGGGTGTATTCGTTTGCCTGGTTACGTTATGCTTACTGTCACTTTTGCTGTATAACAAATTTGTTGTAAACACAGAGTGTGTTCTTGCTGGCATGCATTTCTGTCCCCTGGCTACAGTGAGTCTGTCCACTGATTGATCATCGTACACCAGACCTCTAGAACTCTGCTCCCTTTTTCTCGTTTTCTCTTTCTCTGCTTGTCCTCCTCTCACTGCTCTAAATATAGTCTCAACTCAACTAGTTACACACACACACACACACCCAACACACAGTGGATCAATTACGTGCAGCCCCATACATCTAGTTTGGTCAAATGTGGTGCATGGCGCAGCCATCCCACATAAAGAAACACTCGCTCCATCCTCCTGGCCACTTTCAGTCGCAAAACAAATCTCTTATCAAAATGATTTGTTTCACGGCAGATTTTTTGCTGTGTTCCCACAGATTAAAAGGGGAGATTTGATTATTTCATGACAAATAAATCGCAGGAGGCCTTGAAAGGCGGCGAGGAGCTTTATCCACTGGACAAACTGCTTATGTTCATGCTGGAGTGAATGAGGGCTTTGTTCTCCCTCACTCACTTTTTTCCCTTATATAGAAATGGCTTTTTGTTTCCCAACAGGGAGGGGTAGGTAGTATGCAGAGGTAGGGGCCACTCACAACTCTTTTTGCAACACTGACTGTATCAACGTGGGATCAATTCAGAGCAGGCTGGCCATGGACATTGATAAACCTCAGACCCCCAACAGCACTCAATATCCAATTTAAAGGGCCAGCGATTGACTAAAATGAATTGCCCTTTCTCCAGACTGCAATGGCCCACTTGTTTAGAGAAAAGCTGTCTGGCCCTCTCCAACCTGGGGTTGTTGGTTTATTTGTGTCTCGGCCCCGTCTTTGTGTTGATTAATGTTTTGTCAGGAATTTTCTTTGTTTCTTTTTTTACCACAATGTGATGATGATCAAAATGCAAACACGGGTTAGTTCATTAATTCGAGCTAAGACCTGCACACTGTCAAACTTAATCACAGTTTACAGCATTCATGAAACAATTCATGTGGATAACAATATACTTCAAAATCTCCCGCATGCAGAAAAATCTGACAGAAATCAAGTCAGGACATGGAGCATAATTGGAAATGTGTAAAAGCTGCCAGAGCACCAGTGAGAAGATGTTAGGTGGTTTACTTTTTCCCTCGTCTATCAGCTGTGCCTTGTGTTGACTCGACTCACTTTATGTTGATCCAGGGCCAGTGATAAGAAACGTAACCTGGCACAGCAAAAGGCAGAGGCTCAGAGACGACTCTATGGACACGGCTCCATGAAGAAACTCACTGCCGCGTCCTCAGACTGGGAGAAACAACGTCACACACTGGAGAGAAGGAGGGAAGAGCTGGTAATAAGCTAAGAAATGAATATTAATTAATATTGCTCTATTAATATTACCTCGTCACAGTAATTATTTCCATAATATTAATTAAACATCACATATTTTAGTCCTTCCTTCAGTTGTGATTAAACTGTGATTAGTTTTACTTCCTGGAATTGATATTTACTTTGGAGCATAACTGAAAATCACTTTAAATTACTGGATCAAATTAAGTCAATAGCGAACCATCAGCTCTGCAACATGTTCCTGTTTGCTTTCTGACAAAGTACATGTGTCTGCAAGAGGAAATGACTCACTTCTTAGTGCACAGCACTTTGGATCCCAGTCAATATTTCAATCACCGAGAAAGTAAATCTCATTATTTATTTCATATGCTATTGAACTTTTCACATATTTAAGTCAAATACTGTTGCATTTGCTGGTCCATAACAGCACCCAGTGTATACTGGCCTGTGGCCAAGGGAGTCAAGTGTGATACATTTTTACACCCACACTTCCAACACCAGCCTGGGGACTGAAATAGTGGCTGTGAGGTGATGGGCTTAAGTCCTGTCAGGACCTACATCTTAAAGGTCTTCGACAAAATAAGTACAGAAAGATTACTTTTTGTGAATAATATAATATCTGAGATACCAAATTAGCATACAAATCACTTAAGTCATGAAAAAAAATTAATTATGAACTGGAAAGATAAATGATTTCCTCAGAACTGAATCAATATAATCTGGAATGTAAAGAAAAGCCAGAGCAGAAACTCTGCACTTCTCATCCCTTCGTCAAAAGAGTCTTCACACGTACCATTTAATTCTTTTCTCTTTGAGATGAAGGACTTCCGGGAAGCTTTTTTGGGGAAAAGTGGCAGCTACTAGTGCTTTACATCTACACCCTCTTTGATTAGCCTTTTGATCAACCACAGCTGTAATCAGTGGGAAAAAGCAAAGATGGCGCAGAGGCACCATTTGAAAAAGGGGACTACCTCATGTCTGAGTGCTGTTCTGGCTGAAGTGCGAGACCACGGCAAGGTGTACTGAAAAAAACATCTCTCTTTGGTTCTCAGTGATGCTGCAGTGGCAGTAGTGAGGAATAATCACCTCCTCTCTGCATTATGCCAAGTGGCCAACTGAGCTCCACATTTATACCACTGGGACAAATTAATAGTAGAAGAATCTTAAATATAGACTGAATTAGTGAGGCTGTGTTTTCCTAATTCTTACGCCCTCTTGCTTGTAAAATTGTGTGGATGAGGCAGGAGTGGCAGTGACGTTCACCTGAGTGATTTACCTTTCGTTTCATTTACATTTGTAGAAGGAGCGATTGGCACAGGTCCGCAAGCAGATCTCCAGGGAAGAGCACGAAAAGCAGCACCTGGGGAACTACAGGTGAGGATGCAAGGAGCCGAGGAAACGTTGACCTTATTTGCCGTATTCGTGTCAGCGTCTCTTGCGTTTATGGGGTCATCTGCACTGTGCCAGTGTTGCTTCTGCAGACACAAAACGAAAGGGAACACACAATGTTTTTATGGAAGAATAATTAATACTGAGAGAACAGAGATGCATGTATAGTTGCCTTTACAGCCCCTCCCCCACCCCCCCAACAAATCTATTGTACCATCTGTCTACTGTACCATCAGTGGATATTTAGGAAGACATCAAATTTCTAATAGTCAGCTAACAAATGGAGCTGATCGATTTGTAAACCACGACTCAGCAACACCAACTTCTGATTTGCTACTTGATCCCTTGATCAAGTAGCAAATCATCTCTACCCAGTGTGCAAACACACACACACACACATGCGCACGCACACAATTTTCAGGTCTTGACTGTGTTACTCTATCGCTATCCCTTGCACATACATACGAAAACACAACACATGGAAGCAGACCTTGTAAAAGTCTCTAAGTGACTTCTTGACTCATCACTTGACTGAATGGCGAGTGAGAATACTGATCCCAGGGTTCATGAAGCGCTGTCACCTCCGACAGCCAATCAGACGGGCTGAGGTCTGTCTAAAGCGCCCTTCATAAAGCCCCTTTAGCATTCAGATGGTGTCCCAGCGCAGCACTGGAGACTGATTAACACACTGCGCCTCATTAGAGGAGTTCAGGTGACGAGATGACATTTGCATCAGGTGCAGACGGGACCCTGTGGCAGCAGAGGGAAGCCCAGCTGGTTTGACGCCATTGTTGCTACTTATTCACTTTTTAACATTGTTTTTGAAAAATACTGTAGGATGGGCATCACCCCCCTATAATAAAACGCCCATATGTTCAGAGATGGAGCTCTGCCTAAAAGAAGGAGCAGTTATCACCAATTATTAATAATTAATTAAATAATTAATTATTAATAATTGGTCTATTGCTTTTGGGGGGGATTGGGGGCCATTGCCTAAAAAATTGACCTATTGCTTTTCAGTCAAGTGATTTATGTCGCTCTCTGACTATTGTCAAGTTCTGTCTAATAAGCAGTTGATCGTTTTTCACACGTTTAGAGTGTGTCTGTCTAAGTAACTGTGAGGTGATAAGAAAAAAGAACGCTGGTTACGAATCACACAATATCACTCTCGCACCCCAGAGTTCAGTTGTTGCTTGAAGTAAATTGCAAAAACATGAGTAATTCTTAGAACTGGGTCAACTTCATATCAGTCTGAAACACCACATAGCCAGAACAGCATCCCTGCAGAACATTAATATTCAACAGCTGATACAGTGAAAGCTTTGACATTTCCATGTTAAACTTTCCTTGACATTGTACTTGTTGTAATCTACAGGTATCCTTGTATCCTGTGCTTGTCAACTTCCCACTGATTTAAAATGGAGTATAACAGATATTTGAACTCCCAAACTTTACATCTCAAGTTTGGGACTTGATGTGTCTGTGAATAACTGCTGCTTTTACACTCCCCATTGCTTATTCTCGGTATAACACTGTCGTTTTGATTTAACGACCAAAGCGACGACTGGGTGAGTTTGGAGATGTATTATGAGGATAACCAGGAAGAGGTGTGTACATTTCCCTAATCCCCCCCAGGCCTAAGATAAACACCCAGTACTGTTAGTTTAGTCTTGACGGCACAAAACTATGTGGAATGTGTGAACATGAGGCACATTAGCAAAGACTGCGACACGACAAAAATGTAAGTGCTCATCCAAGGAGGATGTTGTGTGTGGAAAGTAGACGTGCATTAATGCATTACGGTTGTAGAGTTTCTAAACTCAAGGTCTCCATTAATAGCTCTTCTGTCTGTCTATTCTTTTTGCCCCCTCCATCCTCATTTTCCTCCTCCTACCTCTTAAGATTTTTTTCTATGCACTGGCGACAGCCGTATCCGGAGGCGTTATGCTCTCGGGCTGTCTGTCTGTTCAATTTTCATGAATTTTCATTACATGTAGGAGATGCAACAAGTAACAGATATTTAACATTATTAAAAAAAAAAAAATTCAAGGTCACTTTGACTTCTCAAAACATGATTTTGTTTATATGGTATTTTTGCTACACAAATGTCTTTCTCAGGATGATAAGCTGGTGTCAACTCCTATTCAAAAGGTCAAAGATCAACTTCCTTGTGACATTATAATGTCCCGAATGCAACATTGCAAACATCCCAGAGAATTCTCTCAGTCTGTGCCTGTCTCCTGCTGCTTGTCTGTCTCTGTCCATCCACCACTCACCTACTGCACCATAACCTCTCTCTCTCTGTGCCCTCAGCCCTCCTCCTTTTCTCTTGCCTCCACATTTTCTTCACATTCTTGCTCATTTTCTCTCTAAGTCTCCCTCCTTTCCTTACCCTTCCTCTTTTCCGTCTTTTATCCGAGGCTGCTCCCTGCCTCCCAATCCTGTCACCACCGCTCCTCTTATTCTCCATCCCTCTCGCTGAAACCCAATCTTTCTTGCTCTCTCCTCTCACTCCCACTCCCTGCCTTCTTCCTATTTCTCCATTTCTTCTCTTTCACCTCTCGTCTCCTTTCACTGTCCTGCCAACCCTCAGTCGTAGCTTTTTCTCTTTCTGTCCTTCTCTGCTATTCCCTCACTGTCTTTGCTTCTCTCTTTGTGTCTCTGTGGCCTACAGACGTATTTACCCCCCAGACGACAAGCTGCTGTTGGAGAAGTATGAAAGCCTGCTCTCGGCCGCCTTTCAGACCTTCCTTGCTGGGCGAGCTGCCTCACTTCAAAAGGAAATGAATAATCCTCTGAAACGAATGAAGGCACGTGCACACATGCGCACACACACACACACACACACATTACAGAAACCTGCATAGACCCACATACAAACATACACATAAAATATACTTGTGGACAAGCGGATGCCATAAGAGGGATGGACCTGACATGTTCACATAATGCAGAAAGTTTGCTGCAGTTCTCGTGCTGTTGAGAACTTACCACAGATCCCTCACTTTCTCTCTGTCATTCACATACTGTGCACTCCATCAGATCCCACACAATGTCACTTTGATTTCTTTACGGCTCAATACAGCTCTTTAGTTTTTCTCCTCCTCTTTATTTGTTTTTTTACAACTTCAGCCCACACATCTACAGGTAAAATATTCATCTGTTTTGTAACGCACAGTGATGGTTTATGCTTCAACACATGCAATGAAATGTGTATAGGCGCACCACTGAATTTACAAACACATGTTGTCGGGCACTGAGACACTTGTTAGTACACTGGTAGCATTCAGGACTGTCAAAGATCCTTGACCGCAGGAGATTTTGCAAAGGAGATTCCCATAGTGCACAACCGTAGAGGGGGAGAGTGAGAAAAATCCACAAACATGCTGATGCAGATAGACAGTAGTGTCTCTTTTACTATTGTAAAAATACTTTTGCAGTGTCTTTATGAATCCTTGTGAGGCATCAACAAATTGTGTGGTGGTGTGTCCAGAAAGAGCAGTTATTGAAAGCTACAGTAGAGAAGGCACTGTGGGATTATTTAAGCAGATGGAGGAAAGAAGCATTTAATTGAAGCTGTGAATGTTTTCTAGATTGATATTTACATTACAAATTCATATCAACACACTGGGGGGAGACGCCATATGCAGCTGCCGCAGCTCTCGTAGAAGCAAGCCCTACTTCAATGGCCTCCGGCCTTTTGCAGATTGTTTTTGATAAAGTTATGGTGTGTCCTCTCAAAAGACGACTCTCTGCAGAGATGTCAATCAAAGATCAGAGAGTGGAAACACTGAGCTCTGGTAAGTTTAATTTAATCGGAACATAGAGACATGGATTCTGTTCAAAGGAGAAAGGGAAAGGAACAGGAACAAAGGAAGCTGTGGAGTTTATCTAATAGCGTTATCATGACTGACAACTGGACTGTTCTTTTGTTAACGCACATTAAAGGGGTGCGAGATCCTAATCTTGCCCGTTTACGATGACGCAGAGATGCTCTTGAATTCGGATGCGATCTTTTGATTTCAGACCACAAATAATGTGCTTCATGTAAATATATTTTCCACCCATTTTAGAACACTTCACACAGAGATTGGCCAAGAATAGACGATGGTCTGTGTTGTGTTTCTTCAAGGACTTTTCATGTGTTTGTCTGTTGTGCTTATCAGCCTCTGTTTAGTTGCTCCCATTGTGTACACAATGATGCTGGAAACACACACAATTCGACTTATTCAGAAGCCGAATGACTTGCAGTGCACAACATTTGATTTTGATATGAGATGCTGTTACCTCTTCAATGTGTTGTTCAAGCTGCCTGGTCAAGTGCCTGTGGTAGTTTTGCAGTGGATCAGCTACAGTATGTAGCAGTTTATTTCTGGTATGTGTTCTGTCATTGTGAAGGTTTTATCTTAACAGGTTGAATCTGTTAGGGCCCTGGTTTGGGTAAAAATGGCTTGTGCCACCAATGCAGTGTGGTCCTGACAGCACAGTCATAGTTACCGCATAGATTGCACACACAAACCTTTATGAAAACTGTACTCATACCTGGTGATATATGTACAGTATATATGCTATCTTGGATTTCTACAACTAACTTCTATACTATGATAAGTTAGTCTCGTTACTGTAGATGAGGTGAGGACATTCCTGCTCGTTAAGACTGCAAGTATTTATGATCCAGTGGATATAGAGTGTGATTTGACATGAGATTAAATGTTGAGTCTCACACATTAGATTTCTAGATTTCAGGCTTAGAACAATTCACCGCCTTCCTAACAAATTCCCTCTGTCTCATAAACGTTCCTGTGTGTGGGCGGGAGCTGTCTAACAGGTGAAAACAATATCCAGGCAAGTTTGTTTTTTTAATTGATTGCAATTGACTTCTACAGGAGCTGGTGCACTTATGGGCAGAGATGGAAACTGATTAGAAAATTGAACCAATCATTTCACCTTACCATTTCAAACCAGCCATCTCTGTGTTATGTACATGAGCTTTATTTTGATGTTTAAAGCCTCCAGTTTTATGCATGAGTCACAGTCCTTTCGGCTTATAACCCTGGTGGGAGCCATAATTGATCACCAGACGTGCGTCGCCTGTTTGCTTGGTTTTTGTTGTTGCAAGGGGCCGGAGTTTATTTTCCAGCATGCCATCGATATATCTAAGGCTGACAGACATTGCACCCACAGGACTCATGTTCACTGCCTCTGTGGGCTTCCCAGGGCCATGAATTGAAAAATTTCAGGGATTGTCACACTGTCAAAGAAAATAAAATGTATTTTCTAATCTCAGCAATAACCAGCTGACGCACGTTGCCAAAACTCATGTAGAGCAGGCTTCCTGGAGTCAGCTGATGTACTGCAGACCGAGTCGTAGCCACAGGTTACAATGGTGTCTAACGGGTCTGTATAACACTTCTCCACTCTTACATTACAGTTAGGTTGACAGGCATATATCAAGTTGTGATTCACTATCTCTGTTCTGCTGCTCAGCCGTTTGATGCGTTCCCATCCCGCTATTTTTCTCACATGGATAGTAAAAATAGAAGAAGTGTTGCGGAGCAGGTGCTTGCCGCACTCTGTCAATAAAATAGAACTGTACAAATGTTTTCTGATGGTTCCCGTATAAATCCCAGCAACGTCATCTGCAACTGCTGCACATGCATGTTATGCAGAAAAATACAGAGTTCATTTAAGCTCCCCTGTATTTTGTTTTTTTAATTTTACAAACTGTCCATATTTTTCAAAAGGTAACATGGAAAAAAAAATAGTAAATTGATTTTTATGCTCTTACTAATTAAAAGCTAAATTGAAAGTCAAGTGAGAAATGAGGGGAAAAGCTGGTGTGGTGCTATTCATGCTGAACAACAACTGTAACTGATGCAGTTACCTATAATTTAACCGCAGAGCATAACAGTGATCTGTTGTTAAACCTGCATCTTTAGTCTGCAGGAATAAAAAAATAACATCAGAAGGTTTGAGCTGCAGATGTACGGGTGTGGAGCTTCTATAGGCAATCGTCTAAAGGAATAAGCCCTGTTTTACTCGCAAAAGTTTTCTGCTGGATCAGTGGCTTTTCCCCCCATGAAGGTAATAAAGTCCTAACCAGTGGAAGTGAAGAGCATCTTCTGACTACATTACCACAGAAATGCATAGGACAGTATCATCTGTCAAACGGCCAAGAAATATTGCGTCGGAATATGTCGCAATAGAAGCTGCCAACAACAGAAAGGAAAAAAAGGCTTTTTGACAAAAACAAAAACAAAAAAAATCTCCTGAAGACGACTGGACATGACCTCTGGACGACTGGACATGACCTCACTTTTTCATATATATTTCAATATATTATATCTATAATGCCAGTTCTTGAATGTATACATTAACACAACAAAGACTTCCAGATAAGGAAATATGCCACAGGTACACAAACGTTTATGCACGTACCAACATCGAGAGCCACAAGCACACCGACCTTTTCACAGACCCCCGAAAGCAGCTTGATTGTTAATCTGAGAAAAAAACAAACTCTTTTCATCTGTAGTTGAGAGGCAAGTGGGAGCTTTTTATTTATGTCCCAGCCGTAAAGCAACATGAATCACCTATGCCTGCATTTTAGCTTTGGCCAAATGGCCAAGACCCCAACATCCTGGTGGTGGCCATGATGCTGCTGTTTCCAAATTCAGCCTCTATGAAAGCTGCCAAACAGCAACGCATGTTCAGCCAGGGCCTTTTTATTCTAACCCCCAGATAATGCACACAGGCCTGTGAGGTTGAACTTTTTCATCCCTCCCATTTTTTTCTAAATAACCCAAGGTACTCAGTTTTCACACTTCATTGTAATCATTATTTTATTGTTTTTCCATTATCAATAATTCAACGTTTCTCTTCACTGATGACTTATGCCGCACATAAAATCAATGTGTGTGTTTATTCTCATCAACCTCGTTTGCCTGTATGTGTCGGTGTGCAGGAGGAGGACATCTTGGATCTGCTGGAGCAGTGCGAACTGGACGATGAGAAGCTTATGGGCAAATCCTCCAGGCAGCGGGGCCCTAAGGTACGGGCGAGTGAGTGAGAGAGAGAGAGAGAGAGCGATGGAAGACCCAGAAATTAAGTGAGATGGCGAGTGGGGACCAAATGCCTCATGGGACCCGAGCACAAAGTGTGAAGGAAAGTGTCAGAGAAAGAGATGGGAGGTGGGGACGTGGTTGGGGTTTGGTGGGGGGTGGGGGGTGGGGGCAGGTAGACAGATGCCAGGAGCTGACGTCCAGAGAATGCACACAGGGTGTGATTCAGAGAAACCAAAGGCGGGGGTGGTGGTGGTGTGGTTAGCGGGTTAGACGAGAGAAAAAAGAATCAGAAAGAGGCACGAAGAAAAAGACCCAACTCCCTCAGGGGGGACAGCTGTCACGCTGTCTCTCTCACTCTACTCATGCTGTCTCTCTTTCTCTCCGTCCCCCTCTCTTTCACATACACCTGTACGCCCCTTCAGTTCCCCACAACAACACCTTACTCCCTCCATCACCTTGCTTCGCTCCCCTCTCCATCCGTTTTCTCCCCCCCCTGCACATCTACAGCCATCCTTCGCTCGAGGGGGGGGGGGGGGGGGGGGGGGGGGGGGGGGGGGGGGGGGGTTGAATTGGCAGGAGCACTCGGAGAGCGTGTTCGGGACTTGACGGGGGCAGTTCAGCGCTGCATCAGAGAGGCCCCAGTTGGAACGAGGACTTGTTCCGACACAATTACCGTTGTCCAACTTAATTTGGGCCGCGGTCAGTTTGGGTGATGCAGACCGCGCGGGCAGAGGCGCTGAGAAGCGGAGGAAAGAAAGAGTTGTGATGGATAGATTCGCTCCTTCGGGTATTGTGCTCACGAGCCATCTGGCGAAAGCGAACCAGTGAGCGAAGGAAGGCTGGAGGAGAGGATCTGGGCAGAGAGATTAGGGAGAGGATTTCGAGGGAAGGGAGGGAAGGAGCCCTGTGGTTCATTATCACTGTGGCCATGTTCAGAGAGCAGGAGTTCGAGGGAGGACGGAGCTCGCGAGTACCTGCAGGTTTTCCCTTCTTTACGCCTTCTTACGTTTGTTCCCTGCAGTGTTTCCCTCATCCCTCACCCTTTCTCCTCGGCTTTGCCCCCGTGCCCCTGCCACCTCCCTCCACACATATGTGAGATCTCTCTCCCGTCTCATCTGTTCAGTGTTAACCGTCTCGTTTTTGTCTTCCCCTCCTCTGTTTATCCACCGTCTCTTCCTGCCGCCCCTTCTCTCTATCTATACCCGTATGTTCACTCCTTTTCTCTCTCTCTCTCTCTCTTTCGCTCCTTCTCTGTTCATTTCCGCTTTCTCCCCATTCATTCACTCCCTGCTCTCTGTTCCTCCACGCTCTCATTCTCAGATTCACCTCCTCCTCTTTCTGTCTCTGCCCATCAATCTCATGTTCCCATCTCCCCCCTTTATTCTCCTCTCTTGTATTTAATCTCTCTCCGTCTCCATCCCTCTCTATCACTCACCCGCACAGCTGCCCGGCAGTGACTGCGTGAGCCCTCAGATCACATCCTGTCCATTAATTTGGGCGGTCAGACAGCACTGCCCGGGCTAACCGTCGAATAACAGATGTGTAAATGTTTTATTAATGCTATCAGCGTGTTCCCTTCCAGGATGTGGAATAGACAGTCAGCTTTATAAACGTCAAACTAAAAGAAAAAAAAAAAGCATACGTGTGTTTTTGCTTGAGGGTCGACTCAGATCATGATTTCAGGAGCACAAAAGACAGTCGCTTCTATTTATCTGAAACCTGTTAATTAAAAGTTATATTTTAAAGCCGCCACCAGAATTTGAAGATTATAATTGCAGAATGCAGAACAAAAGTCTTTTGTGCTTATCAGGGGAAATACAGCAAATTGGGGGAAAAAGACAAAACACTCGTCAAATCAGTACAGGTTCTAACTGTGCTACACAGTCATTGTCACAGTGTGGAAAGCATCTGGTGCGAATGAAAAAAACAACAACACATGTCTTACTTTGAATTTAACCTTTACGCGTCCAATCAGGTCACATTTGTTGAAGGTATGAAGCCACTCATGCTGGTATTTACAGTGACAGCCAGGCTTATGAAGGAGCAAACGTGTCACCGTGTATCTGTGCATAATGAGCCTGCAAGCAAACATACACTGGTGGGCACGTGGGCCGGCCGTGTCACCAGCAGGTCTCCCGGTGACAGATGGTTGTAGGCTGAAGGTGAGGTGAGGCTGCATCTCAGCAGCTTCATGCTTAAGTGTGTTTGAGTGTGTGCTGATGCTCGCACTTACAGTATGTCCTTGTGAGAGGCGGTTTGATTGGTAGAAGGACATGATAGATGTAAGTAGAAAGATGTTTTTGTGTGTGTGTGTGTGTGTGTGTGTGATGGTGAGAAAAAGATGCAGATGTTTTATCTGCATATATTTAACACAAATCCATCTACATCTCTGTAGGCGCACACATCTATACCGTGGATATATGTATATGTTTGTGTTTTGTACCCGTGTATGTGTTTGTCGATGGCAGCCTTTGAGCGCGATGCCAGAATGCAGCCAGACACCAAGACGTCAGCGACCAGATTACCTGGCTGACTTCACCAGTGGCAGCAGCGCCGGAAACTCCTGCTCCTCCTCAGATGAAGAGGAGGAAGACGGGGGGAAGGCAGGAGGAGGAGGAAGAGGTGTGGAGAAGAAGGAGAAGAAAGTTTCCTACCACCTTGGGGAAAACAAGGAGAAGAACTTGGCTGAGCGCTCAGGTAAAGTGACAAGATGCTCAGACGTGTCTGAGAATGTCTTTGTCGGGAAGCCAGAGTTTCAGGTTTGAAAGACCTTGTTTCCTGCGATCCTGCTTTCTTCTTTACTTTAATTTTCCCTTTTGCTTTTTTTATCTCTTCATCTTGTGTCTTTTTCTTCAATTTTCTGCTATTTTTTTTTCTTTGAGCCTTAAGCACTTTGCATCTGCTTACAGCTGTTTGCTTAATCGCTAAAGCATGTTATTATTCTATTATTCATTTTCCATGACTAACAAAACTTATGAAGCACAGACAAGAGTGACAGTTAATAGTGATTTATGTAATGATGCAATAAGAAAATCTGAATTCCTACAGTGATGCTGCAAGCACAAGACATCCAGCCTGCTATCCACACTTAGACAGTCTGAAAACTCTACTCATAGTTGTGGAGAGCATATTTCCATAGTGTGTACGTGCACATGCACACACACAGACACACACTTCTTGATATACAAATAGGGAGGGTTTTGCTTTGATCAGTGCCTGCAGTCCACACACATCCAGCACACGGTCTGGAGGAGCAGGGCAGAGCAGCTTTTGATTGTGAAGAGCAGAGGTTATACTGCACATGTTCAGCGACCCCACTGACTGATGTGGGAGAACAATACCAGATCCTTGGTTTTAATGAAAGTGTGAGTGGCCTGTGACTCGTGGGATGTGGCTCTCTGTCGCTGGCTTTCTGAGCACAGGAGCGTCACGGCTGCACAGTCGTCAAAACCAAACACACAATCAGACTGTTTCAGCATTCAAAACACTCGAGAGAAGAGATGTGTGCTGCACGGTGCAGTTGCAGTGGATGGAAGGGAAAAGAAGTACAGTAGCGGAGATAAAGAGAAGGAGTTTGATTGAAACAAAAGATAAGGGGAGGTTGGGTCTGTTTTTTACCTTGAAAACACCTTGAGTTTAATGGTGAAATATATCGAGAGTGTTAAGCAGCAGATATACCCACAACTTCCTGTAAGTCACATTCCCAATAACCATAACTCACTACCAGCTCTGTGAGGTGAGAAAGAGGAGACTTTTTACAGTAGTCTACTGTGCTACCCTTGGAAAAGGGGAAAAAACCCTACTTGCTGTGATGGCTTTTAGTTTTAGTGCAGGGTGGAGCCTCGCATGATCTCATTTTTATTTGTTCAAAAATGAGGAACAAAGCCGTGAAGGAGACCAACTTTTGGACTAAGTGTCCACAACTCTGCATGTGCGTGTGTGTCTGTGTGCAACGAGAGAGGCAGCGACTGTGCCAAGTCGTACTCCATACCAGGCCACCAAAGGGCCGCTTGGACTAAGACCTATAATTCTCTCATTTGGCAACGGTCGACTCTCAAAAGGTCCAGCAGCCACATTCACACAAACACACACATGAGGACGGATGCGCACTGTGCAATCAGTTGAGTGCACACATAACGGCCTACGGACACAATCGCAAATAAAAAAAAACACATGCTAATACACTGGCTAATAGACAAGCTGGAGGAGTTTCAAGGGTGATGGAGAGAGTCTGAATGTTTCCAAGAAAGTGTTTGTGTGTGTGCGTGTTTGTGTTTGTGCGCACTAGCAGATGTGTGTTTAGACAGACGGAGGGGGCTGCTCTTTAATCCACAGTGAAACCAGACAGGACCACTGTTTAGTCTCGGCTCTGGACTACACATGCTGCGGTCGTTAATAACACACTCATACTAGGCCACTGGGCCAGAGTGTGGCTCCGGGAGTTGAAATGTCTCGCTTCATCGCCACAACCACCCTGCAGTGGATGGAAAGCAGAGAGGAGGGCCTGACAGTTACTGGGGCTCAGAGACCGGGTCAGAAAAAAGAAATCAAAGTGTCAAAGTGAGTCACCTACTCCCCCTCCCTCTCATGTCTTCCTCTACAGGTCGGATGCACTGGAAGCCTCCAATCAAGTCACTGAAAAACAGCCCCGCCCCCTCTGCGTCACCCACACTTTCCGGTCCAATCAGGCGCTCGATCTCCTGTCCTCGCTCCATCGCCTCCCTGTCATCACCCAGTGAGGTGCGAGCCCTGTCCACCAGGCCTTCCCCTACACTCCCCATGGCCACTCCCCTCATCAGGCCGACCTCCGCCACCTTGCGCTCTCACTCGCTGAGCCGCAGCGGCTCCGCCCACCGTGTGCCTCACAGCAACAGTCTGGGGACCATCCACTCCAACATAGTAAGACAGTCTCACACACACACACACACATCATGCACAGACACACCGACCCAAGAGGGGTTTACGTCTCTACAGCTCACAATGTGTGAGATGAGTCAGTCACAGAAAAGTATTAAAAAATAAACACACACACACACACACACACACACACACACACACACACACACACACACAGTATCCTGGTCCACAAAGCATCGCATAAGGATCTCCCTCGATACTGTACGGGCCGACTGTACCCCGTGACAATCATCCTCTATTTTGTTGTCGCCTGTTGTTTTCCACCTGCCTGATCCATTTCCTTTCCTTTCCCACACCTATGGTGGAAACCTTTGGATACGCTTGAACAGAATACAATGAGGCAGAACACTTGTGACACTGACAATAAAAACAGTTCAAGTGGAAAAGTTGTGGATGCTGGAGAAGGCCATTGAATGCACTGGTTATATCCCGAATATAACCAGGATATCCTGGATGGCAGGATCATAAATTAGTGAACACACAACATAACATAAAATATCTGTAAAAAAAAGCTATCTTCAATTATTACACAGTAATAATGAGTTTGCTTAATGCAGGAATAAGACATTACACCCTGTCCACGTTGTTTGGATGTGTGAATGCAACTTTCTAATAGCCAGAGGTCAATTAGAGGAGCTCGATACATAGCTTGGGATATCAAAATATCCTCAAAACATTTTATCGTCAGGAGAAAATAACATTATTTGATGAGTAATAAATAATTAAAATGACCATTAATTGCAGCCCATTAAGTGAGATATCTACTTAGTGCAATTCTGTCCCCGGACAGTGGAATCAGATATAATAAATTCCCATTTAAGCCTGGTATGCAGTACATGTGAGATGACACCAGAGTCCTGAATGAAACATTCTGTTTAATAATGAATGACTCCTGCATTTGTGAAGATGTCTTGTGATGTGTTGAAAGGCCCTTATAAATAAATCTATTATTATTGTCTACCTGTTTACGGGCTGGTTTCTTGAGCTGCTTGACTTTTCTGTGTGTTCAGGGTGATCCGCTAATAAACCTGAGGAGTAAAGAGCAGGAGGCAGAGCTGGTTCGTCAGACTCTGGCTGCGCTCACTGCCATGAGGATCAGGTTTCCTGGCAAAACCGAGGAAGAGGCCGAGGCTGTGCTGGACGAGGTGGGTGCATCTAGTGTATCAATGCTTAGAATAATCTTATGTGTGTGCATCAGATTCAAAGGCAGAAACAGAAGAGACTGAAACTGAAATACACAATAGAAAGACAGTGGGTGCGAACATGGAGTGCATGTGTTGAGCAGGTTTCCAGACCTGTCATATTCCCAGAGGCCACTCTGTGCGCCAGGAGCGGTCATTCCGCAGCCAGGCTTAAAGTGACCTCCTCTCCTCCCTCCACAACAGTGTGTCCGTTTTGGCCCGACTCCCATTGTCTTACAAATGACCTCAGCGACAACCTGTCGGTCAGTTTGCAGCCCTGACTAATTCCCCACTGCCCCTTTGTTTTAATCACCTCTATTTATGGTTACACTGGTGTGTCCTCACATTTTACATGTGCACATGCATTTCCTTGTGTATGTTTGTGTTTGTACAGTTTTTTCTGCAGTTTTAGTGTACAAACAATACAAACTGTCCCATATATCTATTTATATTTGAATTTGTACTAGAAGCGCAAAAGCACTATGAAGGCATCCAACTCTGCCGTCTACACTGACTCTGACCTCTGTTGCAGCCATCGCTGTCCTCAGGACCAGCTGTCTGTTCAGCACCACTGCTCTCATGGTGCTGAAAGGACAGCAGCCACGCTGCTTACCTGATACCATAAATACCACCAACGTGTTCAGTGGACAAAATTAAAATTAGTTGGCTACATGTGTGGTACACTTGAGGAAATACAACAATGTGGCTTATTTTAATTTATAAAACAACATTACTAATACAGAACTGATGCATCCAAATACAATGAATATGTAGTGACTATGATCAAGGTTACATCAGGTGTAATTAGTCCTTACCATTTACTCCCAAGAACACTGAAAGTAAAATGCAGGTGTGTGCGTGTGTGTGTGTGTGACATCTGTGTGTCAGGGTTTGGGGAGACAATTACCACCACACCTGTACTGTTAACAAACCCTAATTAGCCCACTATGAAAATGCAGACAAATGGCTGCACCTGAATTGTTCACTCTTTGCCTCGGGAGACAAGGGGTCTTCCCTTTTTTATGCTTTCCATGACTTAAAGTTGAGGCCTAATTGGGCTAATGATGTGTTTGTGTCTGAGTAATTGCCTCCTTTATCTTTCACTCAAAACCCACTTCGTTTATTGCTGTTGGAATCATTGAAAGGTGGAAGTGCTTCCTTTTTGTGTGTTAATTGAGGGTAATTTGTGTACGTATGAAACAAATGTGACAAATGAGTTTGCAGCTTACTAGACAGGGTTCACAAGGTTGGTATTGAGAGAGGATGCTAAATAACTAAAATATGGCCACGGGCTAAAATTACTGGTCAAATCGCTGGTGCCCGAAACTGACGGAAGAAGCTCACTCACCCAAAATGAATGGTGTTCTGTGAAGAGTGATTTGATCTGACATGGTCACAAATGTGATTTGTCGTGATGTATAAATAAACAAATATATATAGATATACAAATATGTACAAAGCTATTGTTATAGCATCACGTTTATACTTATGAGTTTGGACTTTTGTCCTTTCATGACTGAGGTATGACTGAGGTACAGCAGGTTGTAATGGTTTTCATCTAGTTGATATTATCTGCTACACATACACATTACAGTTATGATAAACAATAAAAATGATCATAATTAAAATAATAACAGCTATAATCAATGGACACAAAATCAATAGGTTCCTGCACTTTCAGCCCCAATAAGAAACTTTCTGCAAAGTGAACAGAAGTGGTAAATTTATACCTTAGCTCTGCATCTGTGAATCCTTGTGGCTTGCTTTTGTGTGTGTGTACATGTATGTTTGTGTGAGCACACATCAAGTTTACACTGGAGCTTCCCGTTGGGAACAGTGTTTGCAGGGGATCTACCAATGCTACGTGAGCGGTTTACACCAGTGGGGAGATATAGACTAAGTCAACAGAGCAGCAGTAGCAGTGCCTGTACGTACACAGTGGTGTTGGCACGAAGAGCAGGTGCATGGGAATATCCAGCAGAGCCTCTGAGCATAAAAACACATGCCCCAAGGATTTATCACCCTCCCCCCCCAAAAAAAACAAAACAAAACAAAAAAGGGTTTCTCTATGGAACGAAAGATCATGATGTGATTTTACAATTATCCTGCATCTAAACTCACCAACACCACAAACTGACCCCTTTCACACAAACACTGTATTCTGTCAATCTTCACTGCCTCGCTGTCGTGCTTTAAACATTAGTTACTGTTACAATACAGGCACCAACTAAAAGTTGACCAACATTTCTTGATGGAAGTGTAAATAATAAAAAAGATATACTTTTATCAGTTAAAGTATAGCATCCAAACTATCTATATAATCATCCACATCAGATTTGTGAAACTGTCTGGAAATTGGTCTGATACCAAAACTGCAAACTACTCTCCCTGCAAAACAATAGACAGAATAACAAAGCAGTGTAATGATGTGCTGCAGTAAACACGATATATATCACGGCCAAATATCAAACAGGAATCGCGGCTCTAGCTTTGAAAAGAAAAGTCGTGTCATGTCTAAATGTAATGGAAGGAACCCGTCCACATTATGTTTGAAAGACAAAAGTCCCAGTACATTAACAGCAAGGTGATCCCTTAAAGATTTCATGTCTGAGGTGAAGTGTGAAAGAGAGTCAGGCGGGATGAACGTGTGACCGTGGGAATGAGCTCGAGCACTTTGTCCAAACGCCCTGCCTCTCCTACTTTTATCCTACGAAGAGAAAGTTCTCTTTTCGACCACATTTCAACAAATGCCTGCGCTTCATTTTCTGTTGTTCTGTGTTTGTGTAGTCTCACACGTTCCCTCATTATTTGTTTTTTGCTAGTGACTGAATTAAAGAGCACTGTAAGAATAGAGCCATAAGCCATAAACAGGTTTGCTGGGATACAAATGGTGTAATAAAAAGCATTGTGCTCTTTTCTTGCTGTTTATTTTATTACATTTTGTGGATATTAAAAACATGAATATCAAAAACATCTAATACCAAAGTTTTAGGCATTTCACTTTCTTCACCCTGCTTCTTTTCATACTCAGATTCTTGACAACTGGAAATACCATAAACCAAAGGTGGCCTCCTATTGGCTAGTGAAGCTGGACTCAACAAAACAACGGAAGGTGAGTACTTATGCTGAAATCAGATCACTACATATCTAAGTTAATTGGTCTCGTTCCATTAAGGAATAAGAGGATGAAATGGCTCAACATCTTTAGTAACTACTAATGTTTCAAAGTACAAATATGCAAACTCAGCCCTTAAACTACTCTTAACGACAGTCAGTGCTACCACGTTTTTTTAAAATCAGTTTAAAATATGCAAAAACAAAATGTTTCTTCCTCTGCATATTCCCTTGAATGTTTTTGAAGAACTTTTCAAAAATCAATTATAAGAGGCCATGTGGGATCATTACCCTGCCAGACAGTGAGAGGCAGGAAAACTAAAGAGGACGTAAACAAAACAGAGGAGGGGACAAGACATGAAATGGCAGCCAGTAGGTGTGTCAGTAATGATGCCGTGTCTCAGACGCTGCTTTCTGCACAGCTGTGCTCGGCTGTGTTGTGGGCTGTGGCGGCGCGAGCTGATGTTTTATTTGGAGTGGAGCAGCCTAATGAGCAGCAGGCAGAGGTCAGGAATGTAGCGCCCACCGCTCTGCCATCTGATTACCATACCAAAACATATCTGTGTGTGTTTTTGCTCATCTATCAGTTTGAGTGTGTAAGTGCGCCTCGCTTGCCTCATATCGCTGTGGGGAAATCTTGCCTCTTCGCATCGCAAGACACACAGGCACGCACACACAGGCAGACGGGCACGTCAGTAATGAGGAGAGAGGAATCAAAGTCAAAAGAGCCACAGTGCTGCACTCTGAGCGGGCGGGGGGGGGAAAAGGGAGAAAAAGGGTGGAAGAGAAGGCAGTGAAGTGGCGAGGGATGGGAAAATGAAGAAGAAGATGGAAGGATGGCGCAGGTGTTCTCAAACTGCCCAGGATCTTCTGACACCTTCTTTCCAAGAGTGACGTTGATGCAGCAATTAGTCCTCTGCGATGCTCTCTACTGCCTGCCCCAGTGCTTTTTGTCCTGCCTCGACAAGTCGCACACACACAGACACACAAACCAGGCACAGGCTCTATGTCTGTGCTTAAACACATATGCACAGATCAACCTGCTCCAAGTTCTGCAATGTGTGCGGAAGGTGCGATTAAAGTCATTTTCATGACGGGTTTGCACACACACACACACACACTCTTTGTTTGTGCACGTGTGCACGTGCGGGTGCATCCGTACGTATTTATTCATAAATGCAAGCTTGCGCTCAGTCGCTGAGTGAATTCATTATCCTCCATGATTGCTAATTTTAAGGTAAGATAAAAAAAAGTGAAGAATTACAGTGGGAACAAATGCCAACCCACGCATATCAATTAGAAATGCTGTCACCTCTTGTCTTGCAGCATTCATTTCCCTCATTAGCACATGCTTGATTTTAAAACTCTGTTGTTGCTCTTTTTTTCCCCTCTCTCCCTCGGTCTGCCTTTCATTTTCTCTGCCACTCAGGTGTTGGACATCGTGCGTACTAATGTGCGCTCGGCCCTGCAGCGGATCTGGAGGGAGCCAGACGTAGAGAGCCTCCACCTCTACCGCCTCTTCAACCGAGTCTTCGGCCGGCTGCTCTGGAGTCATGGGCAGGGCCTGTGGAACTGCTTCTCCAACACTGGGTAGGCCATTTGGCGCAGAGATGTGTAGCAAGCCTATTTTTCACATCTCAACACACACACACACACACCCATAATATCTGAACTGGTCGGGATTGGTGGGTTGTTGTTTTGGAAAGGAAAAAAAAACGGTATCAATCGATTCCAATCAATATATCATTACGATGCAGTTTGCCAAGGCTGTTATGAGGTCTGCTGTTCATATTTTTGCTGGTTGCTTTAAAAAACACAACCACTGGAAATTTGGCCCAGGTGTGGCGAACCACTCCCCGTCACCTCCTGGAAACCAATAATTCAGCATCCACACAAGTGATCACACTGCACGGCAATTACATCTCTATTCAATGCATAATACCGCTCTTCAGTCTCTAACTAACTACATCAGGCAATCTGCTCCTGTCCTGAAGCCCGGTGTTCGTCCGTGTATCAGTCCCAGTGACAGCGGGGACCTTTTTTCCCCCATTTTTATTCAGCGTGACTGTGGAAGGAGCAGCGGCTGAATGACAGAGAGTGAGTGACAGAGCAGCCAGACCCCGCTGCTCTCTGCTGAAAGCTCTCAGGGATGAAAGAAACATGTTGCTCCGCGGAGACAGGGTGCAAATTAAGGTCATGAATCTGGGCTGTTAATCAGGGCTTTTTCACAGGTGAGAGCAAGGAAGAGCGAGGGGGCTGGATGGAAGCAGGAAGAAGGTGAACGAAGACCCCTTAGCTCCTTTGCTACGGTTTGTTATCTGATGCTTTGAAGTTTTCGCAGGGTTCCTCGTTTATTTATTTCTCTTTTTTGCCCGACCTGCTCTTTTGATGCGACACAAAGCGGCTTCCTGCGAGATGAGTTACCGCGGTGACAGCCACTTTATCATGTCCCGAGACGAGAGGAAACCCAAAACAGAAGACCAGACTGACACACACACACACACACACACACACACATGCAACTCGATCGCTTCCCTACATCAGTGGACTTTCTCTAACATATTATACACAACACAGTATAGTGCTTCCCTCAGAGAGGCACGCAGCACTTTCAGATAAACCCCACACGTACAGACGGCCCAGACATACAGACAGCTGCAGTGCTGCAGACTTTATCGCCAGTGATAAAGGTCTGACCTTCTTAAGTCTCCTCCTCTTCATATTCTTTACAGTTCAGTTGCTGAGTGGCCGTGTTTCCCTCGACACAGAGGGCTCAGGGTGTGTAACTGAAGTCACTGCCCACAACTCTCCATTTTCCTCCTGCCTTTCTTTTTTGGCACTCATAGTCGAGCCAGGACGGGGAGGGAGCGAGCGGTGGTGTAGAAAAAAGGGATGATCAGCAGAAGGTATAGAAGGAGTCTCCGTGATGGAAAATAAAACATGAGTAAAAAGGTAAAGAAAGAGAGTGGGTGGAGGGATGAAGGCCCGGGAGGATCAGCCTGCTCCAGCGTCAGCTATTCCCAGCATGACGAGCCCCACGCGGCCTTTGTCTGATCGCAGTCTGCCTTGGATGATCCAGTTAGCTGGTTAACCCAACGTTCAAACCCCCCCTACAACAGGCCACAGCCCCGGCATGGATGAACCCGACAGGGGGTCCAGACGTCACGCGGCGACAGGGAAGCGTGCACGAAAAGCACACTCCAAATCTGAGCCCCCCCCCCTCTCCTCCCGGTCTCTTGTTTGATATTTTATCTGAGGGACTTAACAACAATCAAACAGCCTTGCAGCTATTGTGGGCCACGAATTCAGCGGGCTTTGAAAACGACTTAGAGAAGGAAAATGGAAACACGCGCAGTTGTGAACCCTTTCAGAACAAGCAACCCCCAGCCTCACCAGGAGTGAAAGGGGGTAGACATCAAACATACCCCCCAGGGTTGTGTGTCTGAGTGGTTGAAGCTCTCTCACAGTCGGGGGTATGTCCGGGGCTGTAAAGGGGGTTAACTGTACGTGGATTTGTTTCATCCTTCCCCTCCGTGGGTCTGTCTTACTTCCTGTGTGTCTGTGTGTGGGATGTTATAATGTATACATGTGACTATGTGGGCATACACCATACACACTGTATTCTGATGCCAGGTTATGTTGATCCACATAATGGCCGTCTTAATTTGACACCTCTCTGGGCTCTCCAGCTCGTCGTGGGAGACCATCTTCAGTAAGAGCAGTGAGATAGTGTCGCCGCAGGAGCTGCAGTGCTGCCGCCGGCTGGTCCAGCTGTGCCGAGACTGCCTTCTAGTTGTCTACAAGTTTGTCTCAGAGTCCCGCGGCTCTCTGACCGGACTCAGCCCCGAATGGGACGACACCAGGTGAGAAATGCAAACCCAAACTGATGATCTCGGACTCCCACTGAGATCGATATTTGACATTCTCGCGGCTGCAACAGATAATTTACTATACATTAGAGTGGCCGGGTAAGATTTTAAAAAACTACTCAATGTCCTTTTTGCAGGAAGTAGAGCTCTTGCTCTGCAAATAGATTTATCCTAACTTATTTTGAGAAGTGAAGGTGAAAACTGTTGTTAAAGACTTAAATTAGTGGAGAAAATATCAGAAGAATTCCAACCTTCAAGTAAATCAATTTGTTGCTAATTTACAGATGTGTTACTAAAAAAAATAGGCCCCAAATGCATTTGTCAGGGGCAGACGAGCAGAGACAGAGACACTGAACCTGCATTAAGACAAACAGGAGACGTCCTCCATGTCAGGGTTAGTTAAGAGTTTCTGGGCGTCTACCTCTGATTGATGTTTAAATTAAAGCAGTAGGAACCACAGAGCTGCGTAGTAATAGCTTTGGTTAAAAATCCCTTTAGAAGGCACTGTAGAGAAAAAAAACAACAAACTCAATTGTGTAAATAAATAAATAAATACACTTTCACTTACTGGCGCTAAAAAAAACTTTGATTTCATATTTCAAACATTATCATCATTAAAACTCCCAGGAAACCTTCCCTCTCTCTCTCTCTCCGCCATGGAGCTTTAGAGCCGCCCTCTTTATTTATCACATAACCGAGATAAAACAAACAAAATCTGCCTCTGCTCTGTTCTGAAGGTTTATCCCTGTGGGAGGTTCGCAGCGAGTGAACTTTTAAAGCGCATATGCTTTGGGCTGGCAGACAGGGAGCGAGGGGGGGGCGAGAGGGGGAGTGTACTGTTAACAGGAAATAATGGCCCACAGATTAGTGTTCAGGTTAGCTTTGCCCCCCCTGAGGCCTGCTTAATTCAATTAGAGCCCAGATGAGCCCGTGTAGCAAATGACCTTACTCGAGCAAGAGCTCCTTTTTTCCTGGGGCCTCGCTTTACATGATTCATAACTCGTGCGCATATTTTAACAGGCTATCACTTTGCACCTAAAGTATTAAAACCTCAGCTGTTAAAAAAAAAAGAAAGAAACTCGGGCTTGTGTACGGTTTGCAGACATGACTGATATGTGCTGTGTTTTTTTTTTCTCTCTCTCAGCCAATTAGCTTTAAGGTTAGCTGCGAAAATAACTTTTTCAAATTTCGGTGAATTGGTTTCACAACACAAAATGGTGTTTTCAGGTTTTCCAGTAGGTGTCCTTGAGAGTCCATTTAAGCATGCACTGGTCTGTCTCTGCTTATTTCTTCTCTGTCTATATATGTCTGTGTAAAAAAAGCTTGCCATTCGCTGCTGGACCAGCCTCTACCCATGGCTCCACCCCTGCTGCTGTCGCTGCTGCTTCTTCCTCCTCCTCCTCTTCGCCCCCCGACGCAGGTCTCTGCTTGGTTTAGTTCTGCTAAACCCCTCGTCCCCCCCTCCATCTTCCAGCTCCTTCCCTTATTCACTGCTTTCAGCTGCTCCTACCACCTCAAAGCTGTAACCAGGCCCGGTCCCACCTGCCCCTGTGATGGTTGCTTTGGCTGCACAGCCAACAGCCCAGCGTGGCCTCCTCTCCTCTCCCTCACTAATATTCCAATGAGTGATATTTGGATTGACTTAAACAGCATGGAAATGGGATCAGTTTCAAATTATACAGCTTGTGTTTTTTTTTAGCCCAAAACTGCATTGGAAAGGAAGGAGATAGGAGAAGGCAGCTTATTAAGGCTGTTTAGAGCACTGTTTGTTGACACGGCAACCATCCAACCAGCTTGCTGCACATCACCAGCCAATAACCCACTGCCACACGCTGATCCATGCCTTTCACCTAACGCTTTTATTCAGGGAATCTTAGCCTGAGTGGGATCTAAGCGCCTCACCTGCATCGCGTCTGTGCCACACAATCAACCTAAACACTGCTCTCCTCCCGTCACAAGAAGACAGAAAACACATCAGCTTGCATGGTGTTGTGTGCAGTTTCACAAAGCAAAGCCAATCACATCACTCCAACAGGCAAACCACCACAGATAGTTTAGAAGCAATTAGATCATTTATTTATTGATGCATATGCTTTATACGTGTGTGTGTGTGTGTGTGTGTGTGTGTGTGTGTGTGTGTGTGTGAGAGAGGTTGTGTGTGGATGCACACAATATGACTGTTAGATGACGAACGTCTCTCCTCAGTGACGCACACTAGTTTTTCCTGAGCTGTGTTCCTGTTGTAGATACAGGCACTGAGGAGATCTCTTCCTGTTGTTTTCTATGTGGGACAAAGTCCAATGAGAGAACATGAGAGAGACATATAGTCTTCTCATTTGTTAGGGAAAAACAATTAGGGACATTTGTCACGTAAACACTAAATAGAAAAATCCACTTGACTTTTTTGCCTCAAAATGTTTTTTTTTTTTTTTAAATAAATCATTAGCCATCATCATTAGCTTCAGCTGAATTTTTATGTGTAAAGAGTATTGGCAGGTACAACAACTTAGTATGAAATATGGAAAGAAAATGCCCCTTCCCATTAATGCAAACTGTAAAATGTGAAAATGAAAAATAGATTCACTTAATTAAGTCACAAGTCACAACAACAATTTGACTGAGCTAAACTGAATGTCGGACAATGACACCAAAGAAAAATGATGTCAGCATTGAAATCCTTAAGGCCAATGTGATTGACTGTAGTATGAATGTTTCTCTATAATGGATATTTTAAAAACTATTTCTATTCCGATTTAGTGATTCAGCACAAAACAAAGCACAGCAGAAGTTCGAAATGCCAAAACCATGTATGTATGGTAAATCCATACAGTCAGACTCCATCAGCGTTGCAATCATGGAGTACACAAGCAGGTAGCTGTGGCTGCTTTGAATTCAGCATCTACATGCTGTCTCGCATGCATTTCCACACCGACATAACAAACCCTCTCACAGCTCTTGGCAGCCGTTAGCACAGATCAAAGTGGGCCTGTTGGCTGAGGTCTTTGGAGTCTCCATTGTTGACCACACCTGCCCACTCTTGTTCAAGAGTCCCTCCCGTGTAGAGGGCCCTAATCAGGTGTGTCAACAGCCTCATGGGTCTTAGAAACGTCCTTCAGTCTGTGTGGGCAGATGAGAGGAAGAAGCCAAATAGCTCTGCTAATGACTTTCTTGTTAAGCCTGGAATTACTGTCACTACCCAAAGACAATTTCCCCACGATGACAAAAGTTTCAGATTTTATTAACTTTCATCTGTCTGAAGAGTATGGCAGTAATTAGGGTTAATTGGGGTGTTGTGCTGAACGGGGGCTGCAGATAACCTTCAAGCCTCTTTGTACCTCTTGGTTTCTGATTGCATCACCGATCCTGGCGGTCTCCTCCTCCATCCTTACTTGTGGGATTTCATTTTGCCTGGCCTCATCTTCATTTGGCACTGTGGCAGTTGCTTCTCGGTGTGGTTCTGAGGAGTGGCATTGAAGGCCTGTCAGTTGGTGAATTATAGGTTGGTATATAGTGAACGGAGCAGATGAGTATCTTTCTGTCTCCCTGTCCAGCGATGGATTCTAGCAAAGCACAAAGTGCAGGAACAAGCCTCCCTCTGGCTTTCAAACATGCACCTTGTTGCCAAGACCTTCTTTATGATCAAAAGCAGGATGAACCTGGAAGATGCAGAATGAGGGTCCAATTAAATATAGCCTGTAGAGAGAACGGCCGCATGGACATAAGAAGCCTCCACAGCCCACTACGCACCAACGCAGTGATTCTACAAGCAGAATAAGTGAATAGCAGGGGCAGCTCTGAAGAATACACACTCAGCCCCCAATGAATCTTCAATATTTGATTTTCTTTATGTGTTTTTTTTTCACTACTATTTCCATGCCATGGCTTGAGGTAGCTCATTGAAAAAGGTATGGAAATGGATGGAAGGATGTAGAAATACGAGAGTACATGCATAGGATCCCCGGGAAAGTACGTTGAATGTCATAGCAGAGGGTGACAGACTATAGGGTGCTGAGAAAGGAGAAGTGAATCAGAAGCTGAAAATGAATCATGGTATGAAATCACAAAATATCTCTTCTAAAACTGCACACTGAAGCAAATCTGAACGACTGGTAGCAAAAGCACACCCTTGTCTTCCTCTAAGGGTTCGAGTAGAGGAGTTTATGAAGAAGAGCTGGACTTGGGCCCTTGTTCCACATGTCCAGTCAGAGACAAAGGAGCTGTAGCGGACAGATACCCGTGGCCCACTTGAAGCTGTTTCAAGGACTCTCTCGTCGGGCTAAATGAATTTCATTTAAATCTTCCCTAACTCTCCGGGGTCCAGGGCTGCGTTGAAGAGGACGCCCTCAGCGACACTTTTTTCTACCCCTCTTTTTCCGGTCGACTTTAGAAGAAGCTGCTCGGCTAATTTGTCCGAGAGCTATTTCACAAAAAAAGGGAGCTGTCAGATGGGAAAAAAGCGCTCCATCTCCACACCGGCTTTAAAGAAGATATTATTTCTTCACTCTGTAATCCTCTGCCCCAGCGACTCCCTTTTGATTGGACTGTCAAATTTTAAGCACTTCCATGGGGAGTACGCCTTCTGACCACTTATTTAACTAAATGAGTATTAGATTTTTATTAGCCATTGATCATCAGTGCAGATGCGGCATCAGGGTCAGATAATGTATGCTACCACAATTTGACAAATGTGCTGCAGAAGCCTATAAACGTAAGTTACTCTTCCAACTGTTCAGTCTGGAAGAATTCAAACTGCTCCCGTCTCATTTTCTTCTGACCAGTTCCCCGACACCCGCATAACCCTCCGTTAACCTTCTCCAGGATTTGATCACCTCATCGTACATTGTTCTGACAACCATATCTGACTCATTTCCAGCCACTATGGAAGATGGGATCAGGGTTCAGCCCCTCTGACTCTATCTCAACCTGACGCTGGTCTCATTCTCAGGTACTGGAACGCTGTTAGCAGGAGCTGCCTCACTGCTCTGTCTCGGTGGAAGGTGTCATAGAAAAGTCTTAGAAAGGTTCTGACGTCTATGCCGCGGAATGATAGGTGAGGATTTTCTGTTCATGATACCACGAGGCCCATAACCTCTGACTCGATAAGCACATAATGAAATCCAATTTAAAAACTGATAACACTGATAACACTAAATTAAAAATTTAAGCTGCAACCATTTATGACAATCAGATACATGATGGTAAACATTATATTTAGATTTTGGACTGTTGGTCAGAAAAACGAAGCTGAGATCTTCGTCTGTGGACATTTTGAATCTTCCTTTACTGTTTCCAGGCATTCTATAGACACAAGAACTAGCATTTGAATCAATAATAAAGAAAGACTGTTGCAGCTTGACACAAAGCATTAGCTCAGCTCGTATTGTTCTCTCACTATTTCAATTTCTTGTCTTTATTCATTTTTCCCCTTCTTCTTTCATCCTTAAAAGTAAAGTGATGTCATGATATCTTGAAATCACCATGTCTTTATTGGGGTTGAATTGTCCAAATGGAGATGTCCATAAACGAGTCAATATATGAGAAATATTTGGTCTCAGCTCTGAGGACTAATAAATCCTGACCTCTAAATTTTGACCTTTGCATATCTAGCCCCCTCATTATGTTCATTATTTCCTCTAATCCCTCACTCGTGTCTGTCTGTCCAGGTATCTGCTGCCAGTGACCTCCCAGTTCATCATAAAGTGGCCTTCGTCCAGCTTTGGCCGCATCTCCTCGGCCGTGCCGCCACGCTCCCGCAGCCTTTTTGCTGCCAGGATGGGACAATTCTGAGGTCACCATGGCAACCCTGGCTTCTGACACCTCACCTTTTGACCTCAACCTCGCTCCCCTGACTCTCACCCAGCCAAACTCCAATATCAGCAATCCTGGTATGGAACAGAACTTTTGAGCAGCTGGCTGAATGATTTGGGATTGCTAAAGGGCCTTGTTCCGTTTAGCTTAGGCCGGACCTGCTCAGACCAGCAGATGACCACGACCCTGAAACCCTTCCCCAACCCCCGGTAACAACAGACAGTGGGTTTATTCCTCTGTTCTCATTGTAATTGCTGTATTATACCTACTCACTGTACAGTTAAAAGTCATGGTACTGTAAAAGGGAAGAGTAACGAATACTAAACAATGCAAGGATTATTTATTTATGTACTTATTTATTTTGTAAGGAATTCCATGAATGCACTGAATGCTGATGCAGTATGCAGATATGGAATGATATCAAGCTATCCCTTGTTTGAGAAAGTGGATTTAAAAAACAAACAAACAAACAACAGAGAGCTTATTTTTGCTGGCTGAAATCACTTCTTTCATTTCTGTATGATGAATTTTATTTATTTTATAGCTTATATCAGAGGCTTTTCGTTAATGTTTTCACAGTCACTTTATGCTCTTGTTTTGGCTGTAACAGTAGAGAGGTGGTGCCCAGAGGATTATGTTGTACCTTCATGTTGTACCTGTGTGATAGTAAGTAAGTAACTATTATTAAGCAAAAAAAGAAAAGGTTAGAATGTCACTGTAGTTACCAAGCCTCGTTGCCTCTTTGAATAAACCAACTTTGATGCCACAGCATTGGGAGCCAAACTGAAGTCTCAGAGAGCAGCCACTTCCTCATACTGCATATGCACTTTGCAGTTTGTCACAGAGCGAGAAATGGGTGCGCATCATAGTAGTGTTTGCATGTCTAGATTTTAGCCCCTCGCCCAGGTGTAGTGGTAAAAGAGAGGAGCTGCGTTTGGATTATACTTGAAGTTTTGTGTTGTCATGAATTATTGTGTCTTCGTATCGGCTGCTCTCAGAAGGCGAAGCCTCATTTTTAGATTTATCGTCTCGAGTGCGAATGTGTTAAGGATAATAGGATGTGTGGAATCGCGTTGGGATTGTGCAGCACGTTGTATGACTCAGGTCATCAGGTGAAATGTACTGTACTGTAACAGCAGTGATTTTCCTGGGAACGGACAGCTGCTGCCTTTTTTTTTTTTCGCCCACCGCACGGCAGGTACAAGTGCCAGGGAAATCGTGGATGTGCCAACAATAAACACATCTACGTCATGTTTCCAGTTTGGTTTTTATTAAGGGTTAGTATGTCATGGTACTACTGTAGGACCTCAGTAAAATACAGTATCAAATGTGGGTAGGGAGAAATGCAGTGTATGTTTAGCAGTTTACTTGGCTGTGTGTACTACCCCATCAGCTGATCCATTTACTAAACCTTTTAAATATGGTAGTTTGTCAACAGACTGAACAATAATGTATGACACAATGCAGTTTCGACTAACGAGCTTGGCAGCGATGCTGTGCTAAATCTGCCCAATTAGAATTTTCCACAAACACAGTGGACACTGATTCACAATGCCAAATACTTTGTTGTTGTTTTTGTTTTTATTTTGCCCGATTTTATTTGTGCTATTTAATGGGTAACATTTTTTCATTGGAAGTATGACATGTTTAATTTTACACAGCAATAAAATGTTAAAACAAACAAACATCATGTTTTCAGTTGTTTGTCCTTTTCAATTACACAACACTGGTCCCCTGCCTCCTTTTTCCCCCCACAGTAAAATGTTTTTACTCGATTTGTCTTCCGAGCAGACCAATACAAAGCCAAGATACCGAGTAACGACAATACACAGAGAGACAAAGAACGCCCAACGCACTAAAGAGAGGGTTAGCATTGAAAGGAAATAAATGGAACTGTCGCTTAAGTTCAGTTGGTTTACATTTTACTGTTTTTACTGTATTTTACATATTTTTCACTAACGACATAAAATTATTTGTTAATTTGCATTTTGGGTTTCAGTTTTAAAAAAAAAAGAAAAACAAAGAAAACAAGGACACAGTGAGCAGGATAGGACATGCAGCAATGGCCCCTGGTTGGTTTTACTGTATTATGGTATTTGCTGAAACCGTTCATCACAGAACCTAATAAAAATCATTCTATGAAGAATTAGAGTATTATTGCTGGCTAATGTGACAAGATGAACGGGGGGGGAGGGGTGCAGCACAGACGGTGCTAAGGTAATTACAGCAAAACTGTAGATAATTAGTAAGATAATTATTACAAATTCTTTTCTGAATTATGCAGGAGTTTCCTTTTGGCCCCTTAATAAATGTTCCCATTATTTACGGCAGAATGCAAATAGTCATATTTTAATTCAGCGGGTATCTTTTTGACGGCCGCGTAGATTTAATATTTTGCCGCAGTGCATTTCAAACAATTCATTATCTGCGATCAGAGGAGGGGAGGTAAGAACGAAAAGAGGAAAAAATCAACCTGAACTCGCTGTCAACGCTGATTTAAAGTGATGTCATACTCTAATGGGTTTTCAGAACTTCCTGTTCACCCGATAACTCCAAAGCTATCTGGGTCAACCTCAGAGCGATATCGCATTTCACAGCAGAGGCCCCCTGTGGACAGGTGACACCCCTGACCTGTCACTCGACTTAGAAATCAGAGTATGTACCCAGCAGCCCTGTCGTGTTCCGTCTTGACCTGAAAGCTGCCCCGCATGGACCCTGCGAGTCAGTTTTATTTAGACATGTAACCGCAGCATCGTGTTGAGGTCCTGGTGACCTCTGCACCTCTCCTGCCTCCATCCATCCCTCTCTCAGTCCCTCTTTCTGTCAGCAGAAGAGGTGCAGGCTGTGACCTTGAGGCTCTCCAGCCGCCGCCTTGGCCACGGCCCCTGCAACCGGACGAGAGCAGAGGTCTGACAGTCGGGTACTTTGACTCCGGCTAGCTGTCCAAAAATATCTCCCTCAGCAACGAGGCAACGAGGCAACGCTGTTCTGTCCTGACCTTTCCAATTGTCACTCCCCTCGCACCCTTACCACCAACTGCTCTGCGGCTCGCTCCCCTACCTGATCATGATCCAGCCAGTGTCCGGCCATGTTTTTTTTACCTTTTTCTCCCACCTACAACTGGATGACCCAGTTTCAAGGCCCTCTCCGGCTTGGAGAGAAAAAAAAAACAACTGGGACCTGTGTGAAAGGCGGATGGCTCAGATGAGATAAGGGGGCAGACACACACACGCGCATGCACACACACACTTATGTGAAACATAGAAGTCTGACTGTCAAAAAAACTATTTTTCTGGCACTTAATCCACAATTTGAAATGACATGTAGAGAAAAGAGGAGTGTGATTTGTTTTGTAGCGTGTGTGTCTGAGTGTGTGTGTGTCCAGGGGCACGGCTGTCCTCCCTTTCCCCTTCAGCTTTAAAAGTGAAGCCTGTAGTGGTTTGTCTGCTTTCAAATGGCAAAAGTGACCTTTCTTATCAGGCAGACGTTGCTCCTATACAGCTGGTGGACAGGGAAAAATAAAGAAGTGGGACTGTGGATTGTGTGTGTGTGCGTGTGTGTGTGTGTGTAATGACAGTTTGTACTGTACTGTACGTGTGCGTTGTATGTTCACATATGTTCACTGCTGTGTTTTATTAGTTTTTCAAGCCTGTGTCCTTGTGTGTGTGTGTGTGTGTGTGTTCTGTGAGTGGGACACAGTCGACACCACCTGCTGCAGAACATTATCTGTGGTGTCTCGTTTTACAACATCTTTGTTCTCAGCAGGGTTCCTGCCTGTAACTAACACACAAACCAACAGATAAACATACAGCGGAGCCTGTATGGCCCCCGGTTATTTACTCTCCATGTATCGCTGCCTCTATGCAGAATGTGTGCTTCCTCCAATCAATCAAATCATAGGTTTCACTCATGGGTTGACATAGACTTTACGATGTTTAAGATGATCGCAGTGTTGTTGTTCGTCTGTTTGGTCACACAGTGGCCATTACTCTTGTGATTCGGTACGGGGCGTCGCTAAAGAAACCGCATCTGTCTGCCTTGACTTTTTCGTCATTCAACTCCAGCTCTGATTTATTACCGGCAAGTGATGTGATCAATCAATGAAAGTCTCCTGCTAAGACACATCTGACAGTTCCTGACACATTTCATCAATGCAGTTACTAAACTGGAGCCGGAAATACATGACCTTTACTGCGAGTGGTGGAGCATCTGCTTGGTTTAGTGCATATGATTACATTTTTTTAGGTTAGTGAGGATGCTCTGTATCTAGTGGAGGAATAGTCATTATTATCAGCTGCAGGAAAAACCTGCAGTAATGCTACTACAGCTTTCATGAACTAATGGAGTTTTTTTTGACCTGTGACCTTTGTGCTACTGCTGAAATGGTTAATTCATTAGTTCATGTCCCCCCAAAAAACAGTTTTAATAATTGATTAACAAAATATTTTAAAATTAAAATTTCCTGGAATGTGAGGAATTATTGATTTATTTCAGGCTTTAACTTTTTTGATCAGTGCCAAAAAAAAGTCGATGGAAACATTTTACAGCTGACATCTCCACATGAATCTCTTCACTGACTATTCTGTATGCAGACACGAAAACAAGTACAAACACACAAAACACCAATTACAGCACATTCTATACACTGGGTTTGGCCTGTGTTGTGTTGGTGTGATGTTAGAGAGCATCAGTCCTGCAGTCTCTGCTCATCCAAACATCCATTTTCCATTTTTGTTTTCGTTTACTGGATTTATCAGGGGAATAGGTTTTTGCTGAGCGTGCGCACTCTGTCAGCTTTGCTCCCTCTCACATTCACGTATTAACACACTTTTGCAGCTGCAGTGCCGTGTGGTGACCAGTGGCGGCTGTTGGCCCGGGATGGGTCACATGACTCTGGAAGGAGGACGTGCGGCTCGATGTCCTCCTTCCTTCCCTGCCAGGTTTTCCACACATATTCATTTACGCCAGCGGCATTCTCCCTGTAAACCCACCTCGCTAACCTTTACGGACGCGGCGTCGCTGCTATGCAGAGCCGCCGCATCAAACTGCACTGCACCACTTCCAAACGTTAACCTTGGTTGCGGCGCTCAAGGAGTCGACTGCACTTTGTTCCAGCCACAGGGGGTTATAGATGAGCGCAGCTCTGCATATGGCCATCATTCACAGCCCCGGGCTCCCCTTGACTCTGTGTCTTGAGTGTGTATAACAAATGGAGCCGAGCAGTAAAGGCATTAACGTGAGGGAACGAGCCCTGTGGTGGAAGTACAGCAGGAAGTCACTTCCTCTCCCATCTGGCCTCCTAACAAGACTGAGAGGAGCAGGCAGGTGTGAGCGCTGGTCTGCACCTCCGCCTCCGCCGGCTGGATTAACACTCGTGATGGGGGAGACGAGAAGAAGAGGACGCGTCTTGGCGTCTCTCTCGCTCTCTCTCCATCCCCTGCCTCCACTGTGATCACTGCTCTGTGCCCCTCGCTCTGCAGCGCGTTGGAGAAACTGGAAATGATAATAAATGAGGTGCGGGGAGGGCGTTCAGCCAGTGTGCCTGTTTGTGTGCACGCCCGCGTGTGTCTATGCAGCCGTGTACCTGCCTTCTACCACGCTCACATCTCTCCCTCTGCTGCAGTGTCTGGCTGTGGAGCCAAAAGACCGTCCGGGGACTCTTCATCCACTTGCTGCCGAGCGCCCCAGGGGATGGATTGAGCTTTGCAGGCTGGGATATTATCAATACAGCCCCTCAAGGCAGCCTGGGAGACAGGAGACGGAGCCACTGACTCACTGCCTATTAGTCTACTGCTGAGCACCGGTGTTAGGGGAAACAGCCGGTTTGAGTGGAGCCTCTGCCAATGAGGCCTCGTCCTTACCTAATCCAAGTCTTTCTCAAAGTCCTCGTTTCCCTTTGTTTGTTTCCCTCGTCCTCGGCTCTCCATCGTCAATTTACTGTCCCTTTCCCAGCCTTGCTCTTTCTCTCACGGATCTCTTCATAATCTTGACATTATTCCCCCCGCTTTTCCACCTCCCTCCCCTGCCTCGGAGTGCCAAGTTACACCTACACTCTCCACACGCAGCCCACTCCCGTAATTACATGTGACCTGCTCTTTTTCAGGGCTTTGTTTCACCGGGAACGCATTTTCCGCTCCGTCTAATGTCGGTGTCACTCTTCGCTGTATTTTAAAATCTCCCTCCCCGTTTTGTGTCGGAGCCGTTTGATATTCCATTTGTGCAACGGGGAGACTGACCCGGAATTTACATTTCTGAAAATTGCAAATCTTTCGAAACAAGACACGTGCTGAACCGCCGCCAAAGAAACGCGACGTGCTATTTCTCCAGAGAACAGCTTTCTGTGATTTTTCTCTTCTTTTCTCACTTATTGTGAATCTACAACACTTGTTTTTTTATTTGCCAAATCTAATATTCTGCCACTTTTAATGTAAAAAACGAAAGTGTTTAATTCAGATGGGAATGGATGACCACACAGTTTCAGCTGGCAGTAATGGATAAAACATGGACCAGAGATGATTTTCAGGTAATAGATGTATCGGTTGCTGTCTAATGTTCGACCTCTGCTCATTTACTACCTCTCCTTTATGCTGCTGCCAATGACTCCGACGACTATTCATTTCCAATCTCCACTCTAACCTTGATGATTCACAGGGACAGGTCTCTGGCTGATCCGGTCGCAGCTCCTGCACAGAGGAAACGCTCTCAACAAAAACCACAGCCCGGTCTCTGGAGCCAGCAGCCATTTTGAAAAGCCTCTCAGATGGTTTCAACAGCCGTCGCTGTGACCTCGTCTATTTTTCGAAAACAAGAGGAATGTTGAAAAAAAATGGCAACCTCCTGAAGTTGCATGCTTTTCTTCCCCGTCATATGTCTGCCCTCCCTTTCTCCTGTCTGACGCCACATGTCTGTCTGTCTCTGTTAAGGCTCCCAAGCTCCATTCTGTTCTGGCCATTATCCCTCAACAATAAGCTGGACACAGGTCACCAGTGTTAATGACCTTTCTGGCGATCCTTTGGGTGCCCGGGTCCACTCTAGCAAAGTGAAGACAAATACGTCTGGTGTGGTAAATATACCGGAGTGTCTCACAAAAAGCCCCCCCCCCCAGCTCATGACAGCCGGAGACGAATCCAGAATTCTCGATTCTCGAGGTCGTCGCTCAAGGTCCCTCAAACTTTTGTTTCCTTTCAAAACAGGAAACAGACAAAAAGAAACAAGCGGGGGGAAAAAACAACATGTCGCAGCTGATCAAAACAGTTTTCATGTTAAGGCTCGCATGTCAAAGTCGCTTATGTAAATGGGTGACTAAAAACAAACGTCCTTTTAGATGCGAGGCTGACGTTAATTAGCCTCGGTGCTCAATGGGAGCAAATTGTTCTAGAGTATCTGCAGCTTTTCAGCAACTGAACGAGCTCCGTTTTCGATAATTAGTGGAGCATTCTCACTGCCTCTGAAACTGGGAAATAATTGGCTCCTCTGTCTGCTGGTGTGACTGCCTCTCTCTCTCTCTCTCTCTCTCTCTCTCTCTCTCGGCTCGCACAGCTTCATCCAGATGCCTTCTTTAGGCTATGTCACGCTGGTGTTGACACTATAACTCTGGCACAGCAAGCACACCGAACACATAAAGAGTGCAATACAACGACATGAAACAGAAATCATCCATCTGACAACAGTCAGATAATCAGTCAAAACCACTACGCTTTGTTTTTGTTGCTTGGTGTTTGGGATTTTAAAAAAATTTTGTACTCGGATGCACAGAGTAAATATGCGTAGTTAGTCAGATCTGAAAAACTATTGATCTAAGAGTCTAGAAATCGAGCCGAGCAACTGTTTCTCACTGTTGTGGTGTTTCTCATTTTATATTTTATATTATAGTAAGTGGACCAAACATGTACTGTCATTCACAGACAGATTAAACTGCTGATGGTTATCAGACTTTAATGCTTCTCTACTAAATAACATTTAACCAAAACTGTACTTTCAGCCATTTTTATCTCCACTATCGAGTGTGTTCAATATACCTATCATTATAATCACCTATCAGCCGCTCTTTTAAACATAACAAACGTGCGATGACAATGGAGCTGAGTGACTCTGCTAATAAAAGATGTAATGACACGGGGTATTTTTCAGCCTTCAAATTAACAGTCACACAAAATGAAACTTGTAGACAAGCTTCAGGGTCAATTTAAAGTCTCACATTAACCTAAAACCAAAATACATGTCTTTGAATTGTGGGGGGAAAAAACTGGTTGTGATCTTTGTTTGTGGAGCTGATTGCAATAGACACATTTACATACAAGCAGGCACATCTCCATTACACTGTAGAACTTTAAATGTACAATTCAGATGAAGGTTCAGATGGACAGTCACGAGGCAGAACAAAGAAGTGTTCTAAAGGGAAAACTTCAACTTCGTTTTCAAACAATCATTTCTTCGCACTGCAATACTTCCAAAGGCCTCACACACATTTAAATGTTACAGATCATCTGAGATTTTCCGGGACTTCAAATTCCTGTGATGGTGAAAGCCATAAAATAAAAGAGCTGAACTGAACCCCTGAACCATGCACTTTGAATCCATGCGATGATGGATAATTAATGGCAAACCTCCTCTTTCTTTACATCCGCGCACATGATCTAACGCACTCTGCAGTTCCGCCGTTTAAGTGGGAAAAGAAAAGACTGACAGAGACAGGGACACAAGCAGTTGGCTTTATCTGACAGACAGACCGGCAGACAGATGGGGAGAAAAAGATTTTCTGGGGGAAGTAAACCTGCCAATACTCAAGTAATAAGCACAACTAGAACCACCATGATGATGCCAGCACCAGATTCTGAGCGCAAAACCCACTTTGGCTCTGTTGCCAATAACAAGCCTGCGTCCATCTCCGGGTTCGGCTCACCTGCATCCTGAGATGAATCAGGCTGAGCCAGGCACCCGATAACATGTGACGACCCTAACGGAGCTGCGGCGGGCAAAATGTTAGCTGCTGCCATGGCAACGTGCCGCTGCACCGCTTTCCTCGAGGTGACAGGATCGCGATTCCTCCACCAGCTGGAGGACCACTGCCACGTGTCATGTGTGTTGTGTGTGTGTGTCTCTATGCTGACATGTGGCACCGTGTAGTGAGCGTGTCGCTGACCTTCCACAGTGTCAGTCAAACTGCGAAACGCGAGTGGGAGGAACAGATATGAAAAGATGGTAGGAAAAGCTGCAGAGGCATTCGAGGTCTTGGAGCAGCCGCTCAGAACAAGTCCTTCATTACATTAATGAAAACTATGGCTTTGTGCGGTTTAGAAAAAAGTTAACAATTAACTGAGGTGAAATTAAAATGACACTGTTCTTTTTAGCCTGGTGTGTGTCCTAATGTTTTTTACGTTCACTGGTGGTTGTGGTTGAGGTGCGGGTCCCACAGGCACAGTATTATTCCTGCTGTAATCTGTAAACCGGTCACTGACTCCAACTTGATTTCCAGTGGGCCAGATATCTGACCAGGGTCTACACCGTGTCAGGAAGAGCATTTAGCGGTTTGTATAGTGAGACTGGTGACTGGAACCAATAGGCAGCTGGGGGATTTGTCTGCGAGATGCAAATCTTTGTGTACCATGTTAGAAGAGTGAGGTATGTTCGAGAGTATCTGTGAACTGCTAACAGGCTGTTCAATTAGTCATTTGCTACTGGATCTTATAAATTGCTTCATGGGATTTGTGTCCTGAATTGTCCAGTCGAAAAAGATCTTTTTTTAAGGTTGTTTTGTCCACTGTCAGTTATAGAGACCTGAAGTTCGACAAAAACCCCACATTTTCAGCTCATTTAAATGTAACTCCACGCACAAACCTGTAAATGCACCAATGCGATGAGCGCTTTTGTCTACCGCCTTGCCTGTGGCTACATATTAAGTGTGAATATATGTCTGGATGTATGACTGCGTGGGTATGGGTAGTAAATTTGCATGCATTTGCGTGTGTGTGCTGTGTCACTGTATTTCTGTGTGTGTTTCGGTTAGAATAGCGTGCCCTGGCAGAGCAACTCAAAGTGGATGAGCCCGAGGGGCCCATAGGGGTTGGTAAAAATAGCCCCGAGGCTGATTAGGCGAGAGTCGGTGGGGGGATTTTAAAAACCTGCTCATTACCGTACCTGTAAGGCCTCTTTAAGTAGCCATTCTACAGCGCCCAGCTGCTCACATCTGCCAAAAGCTGTTCACCGTGCACGTAAACTCCTCCCGCGCATTCCTCCAGGGGCGGAACATCACAAACGCAAGATGACGACAACGGTGGGAAAAACTCTGGCCTCAATACATCCCCCAACATGCGGAAGAAAAAAAAGCCTTGCTTTATCTATGATAAAGTGCTCTGCTGCATGAATTCTTTATTAAGAGCCACATTTTGTCTTTACCACTCGCCATAAGGATCAGTGCAGGTTTTCACTGAACCTCCACAAAGGAAGCCAAATTGATTAAATCCTGAGTGTTAATTTTGTTTGCGTGTGGAGGCCGTAAGTGGTGCAAAGCAACTGTATTCCATATACACTAGAATAAAAAACAGGAAACAAAATAACTTACTACTACACAAAACAATAACACACATAGCTCAACCATGGTTGATTAAAGCTGTCCTCTATAAAGGGTATACAAACTCCCTGAGAGCGGTGCTTAGCGCCGTTATTGGAACAACAATCTGTGGGGTCTGGAGAGGCTACGCCCCTCTGTCAAAGCACTGCTATGCAGACTGAGCCTGCCTTGACCCCGGTTGACTCCCATCAGCCCTCCTGCTGTGACAGTAAAACAAACTAACCCCCACGGACAGGCTGTTTAGAAATGTGCTGCGCTGAAGCCTGTCCCTGGATGTCTTTTGGATGGAGAAGCAGAAGAAGAAAAAAAAAAACAAAAAAGAAAAAGGTCGAGTACAGTAAGAAAACAAGCGGACGCTGTGATAAGCATGAGAACGAAAGACTAACAGTTTTTTCTCAGTGATCGCAAATGTAATGAAAAACCCCCTTGTTATTACAAATACCAAAGTGTTTTCATAAAACCGCAACATGATGCCGTAACAGAGAGCAGAGGCAGACGAAGCAAAGAGCAACATGAGTCTCGTCAGCAGCAAACCAAGACCTGGATTTAAATGGTGGACACCAGTTGATGTCAGCTCTGGAAGTGGAGTCGTTGGATACGTGCTTCCTGGCATGAGACTCTGCCTACAGCTGAGCCTGGATTCAGTTCAGAATGTGGTGGACTATTCAGCGCCGCTGCCATGTTTTCTGCTCTTTGACAGATGTTTTCATTTCCCCCGTCAGTCAGTGCAATTGTACTTGTGCATGTGCGTGTAGAAATACACCTTCGGAAAGTATCTGGAGCCACATGAACCAAAACATCGTCAATAGATATTCATGCTCATAGAGCAAATGGACAGTTGTGTGATATAAGGTACACATTGCACATGTGCCGGGTTGGAAATCCACACATATTCACATTCATGCAGTGAAGGTCATCCGAGCGTCGCAGCTCTCATTCAGCAGCCACATTTACATTCAGACGTCCACAAATTCATGACTGAAACCTGCCCGGTGCGATTACGCTCATCCCGCGTTCGCCGGTGACTAACCTTCATATCTTCATTCACATACGTGACGGTGCGCACATGCACACGCGCCCCCCCCCCCGCGCATACAAATGTCAAACACAATCGCTTCACCCTTCGATCCACTGCCCATCCTTTCATCTTTTGTATCCTCTCTCTCTCTCTCTCTCTCTCTCTTCTTATACATACACACGTCCACGTCCAGCCGCAGCTGTAGGTTTTCACCTAATCCCGCTGTCCTCTCATGTTATAACAGCTCTGAACCCGAGCCCTCAGAAAGAGGGGGCTCCCCCACACTGTGTTTTCACAGGCCGCAGCATCTGGACACGGCGACGTCACACTCCCACAGCGTCCTGTTTGGGGTCAAGGACAATGAAGGATCAACAGGGGCGGACATTAATCACTGGTTAAATGAGTAGATGAGTGAGTGACGGTGCGGTACGACAGTATGACAAGGGGGAGATGGTCGGACTTCACAGAAATCGCCTTTTTGTCTTTGTGAACATGTTTCGTGCTCTGTTCCAAAAGTCTCGTAAGAACCAGAAGGTGAATGTTGAAAAAAAAAACACTTTCTCTCTTGTTAGTGTCTTAAGATCCGCTTCCACCCCCACACCTCTCTAGCTTTTGCTTCCACGGTTTATTTTTCCTTTTTATTCCTTTATTTCGTGACCTCCTCCATCTCCTTCCCGGATTGCGGCTCTCCTGAACCGCTTTGTCCAGAGCACACAAACATATTTTCTGTGATGTCTGCCAGCTGCCCGGCTCAGACTGGCTCACAACGGCTCAGATAAGGCTCCATTTTCCTTCCCTGTTGACCACTGTCCGTCAGGCCCCGCTGACACAATCAGATGGTCCCCAGTCTTTTTGAAGCGTTTCCTGGGTCACCTGAGGAGCGAGTAGCCCTGCCCTGCTAACTGCCCCGTGCTGTCTCTTCCTGCCTAGTTTGGAAGGTCCTGAGAGGGGTCAGAGAGGCCCGGTGCACAAGTGGGAGCCATACTGTGGATATTTATTATTTCATTTAAGTCCTCCCTTTGCTCCAGAGAGTAAAGAGACCACCGATGTCTAATAGAGGTTGAGGGATAGTTCACAAGGTGACCATGTGAACTGTTGAACCCCAAAGCAGGGCCGGGTGTGTGTTTTTATATTTTGTCCACATGTGTGTGTGTGTGTGTGGGTGAGTGAGAGAGAGTGCTCTTAAAAAAGGCCCCCCAAAGACTTCTGCAACTATGAGTTTATGTGACATGATAAATTCAGAGGGGTGATCGTGAACGAGCGGCCACACACAAACAGACGCACACACACGGTCACAGCTGTGCAATTTGGGAGAGGGATGTGTAGTGCTTTTTAAGTAATTGCATCATTTATTTTATGTTGTTTGGCAACAGTTACATGCAGAAACACCTTTGTCCCTTTTGTCCCCATGTCCCCACAAACTCTACAATGTTATTAAAGGGAAATTCAAGTTTCATATAGCGGTTGTCTTATTTATATGGTGTTGGCCATCAATTCTATCAGTATTAATAAGTTTGTGCTTAACAAGTGAACTGCAGGGAACACAGAGATACTGTTCCGAAGATGCAGAGGAAAAAGGTGCACTGGGGCGAACCATGATGAAAGTTGTCCAAACATTGCTAAAGTGTGAAACTACTTCACATAAATATGATGGAAATACAGGAGCGATGTATACAGAGTACAAATGCCTTTTTGTTTCTACACAGAAAAGGATTATAAAAAGTCAGAGAGGTGTGGAGAGGGAATCTCAACAATTTGTTGTGCGACTCTTTGCGTGTAAACTGCTGACAAGCTGATCCACATTCCTGTCAACTGAAGACAATGAAAGAGATGAAAAAAAAATCTCCTCACATTTGTACAAGTGCAAAAGAGAGAGCTGCACAAATGTACGAATGGACAACAAACACACAAATTTGCTTAAATGAAGCCCAGTGAAGCTTCTTCAAATTTATACAACTCTAACTTTGAGATGCCATACGTGTCTAGATTTTGCAAATACACACAGTGTTGCTTTACAGTCAAATCAAATACTACTCCGACATGTTTACACACACGTGGTTTTGCAAATGCCTGCATACAAAATATATACAGTATATATATGTGTCTAGGCGAAGAAAGCTTTATCGTTTTCACAACTATACTATCATATACTATAATACTGCCCTGCTGCGTACACTGTGTGAATGTCTTTGTGTGTGTGTGTCTGTGTGTGGGCACGCACATGCTTATTTTCATTATTTGTGTATGTGAGTAAACTGAGGTTTAACGTGTTAAAGGGAAGAAACTTCAGTGTAGTCTGGCCACTATCAGCTCCTGCCCCAAAGCTGAATGGAGGCCGGCCGGGGAGAGCAGGAGCACGACAAACCAAAGCAGCCCAGAGTCCTAACATCATTATAAGGCTGAGAGAGGCAATAATGCCAAGTCTTAGGAGATTGCCTCTGCTGCAGCCAGTACACAAACCCACTTCTCTCTGTGGCTTTTTCCTGTCTGTGATCTTTTTGCCTGGTCTTGTACGACAACATGATAGATGAGTTCGTCTTGAGGCGGCATGTGAACTCATCTTGGTTTTCATCACCTGGAGAACCCACTGATACATTTGTATGTCACTGCTCATTGACAGTGTGTGTGCGTGTGTGTGTGTGTGTGTGTGTGCGTGCTCCGATCGTGGGACGAAAGATGTTTTGACTGGCGTGACAGTGGGCTTTATTTTCAGACGGCAGCGTGGATGTGAGCAGCCTCGCAAACCGAGACGTAACAGATGAAAGTGTCGCTTAGCAGAAGACGATGGGGACGGATCCCATCTGCAACCAGTTGCTCCTGCGGAGGAATGAGATTAATGATTTTATGCACATGATGAATGGCTGAGATGGCTGCTGACAGGCTCTGAGTGACAGGTCACAGGTGCGGACCCTCCCAATTCCCAAAACTCTTAAAGTCAAGTGCCACAGTCGCTCCCCGTCTTTCGTCCTCTGAGGAAACAAGCGCGACAGCCGCTTTTGTCTGCCACCGTCTTTTCTACTCGGCCAGCCGCGACGGCGTGGCCCGCCTGAGCTTATTAGGCAACGCGTGACCTCTGACCCCTTGTAATAAACACAGTTAGTCAAGTCTATGAAGTCGGGCTGTCGGTAGTCACCAGCTGAATCCCCTGGACTTTGCTGCTTGTTTGCGGCGCTCGGTTTTGACCGCGCGGAGAAACGGTTAAGCTGTCACACATCAGAGAGGACAAGTAGCAGCCTTTTGTGCAGCACAGCACCAGTTGGCCTGATGGTCGAGAAGAGAAGGGGGAAAAAAAATCAAAGGGCTGTGAAAACAGCTGCAGATGGGGTTAGGGTTACAAAATAAAGATGATGAGGACCAGGCCGGGCTGTGGTCATTTGTGTGAGACTGACTGTCGAAGTTTTTAAAGCCATTACAGAGCGGCTGGTATTTGGCTTTTGACAAGACGTCACCTTTCACTAACTTTGGCCATGGACGCTGCTTCTGATCTGGACAGACATCCACGCTGAAGTGGTGACTGAGAACACACCGAAACACGACTAATGCAACCCTGTCATTTCATTGATCGTCAATTATGAAGGCAAACACACTACTGTTTTGACTGAAGCCAAAAAAATGCTAACATTTCTTTACACTCGAACATTAAGATTAATCGACAGATACACTTTGTGGTGTATGTATGTAGAAGTAAAAAAAATATATTATCACGTAATTATTTACTCAAGTAGCTGTGTGGTTTATAAAATGTCAGTGAAAGAAAAAAATGACACATAAACTTGCAGTCTAAAAAAGTAAGAAATATTTCCACTGTTTCAGTTAAAGAGTGACTTTCACGATACGTCACTCACTCTAGATGCAGTTCTTATTTCTCAGTTATTATTTCTATCAATTTCCTGTGGAACACGTGATCAACTCCATTGAGGTCTAATTTTATTGCCTGTTTTTAAATCAATTTCAGGTGTTGCACTTTCTTCACTTGGTAATATGGAAAATGTACCCTACCATATGTTATATAAGTTTATTTATTAAACAAAGCACAGACTCTTGTAAACCGAATTAACCAATAATCCAATACTTAATGAGTGACCAATTATTATATTTATAATATTGTTCTATTTCTAATATTATTATTTTTTATTTATAGAATAAGAATACAGAATAATAATGCCGTGAGGAGTGATCGGTTTCTGGCTCGCTGCAACCGTGCATGTGGCATCTGCTTCCACATTCACTGGTATGGACAGGAGTCAGAGAGAGCTGAGGGAAGTCTGGGAAATCAGCCGGACAGATGAACGGATCAAGTAAAAGTGCAACTGCTCTCCTTCTCTCATGTGTTGCCCTACAATGGTCCTCTGCACATGCTGAACTTTTTCCTCCGAGACATAATGAAAGGCAGTAGCAGGGAGCTCACGGGCCTGACTCACGCCACTCTGTAAACGGAGCTGACAGCCTCTGATACCACATCCTCTTTTCCCTCTTTGCCAGAAGGTCCTCACCCCCTCCCCACACACACACATGCTTACTCTGCCTTTGTTTGTCTATCTGAGCCACTGCAGTGTGCAGAGGCTGCTCGCGGGAAACTCTTGCCTCCCAGCAACCAAATATAAAGGACGCCCATATTACTGAACGCACACTAACAACCAACAAGCTTGCACTAAACAGACAAGTTGGAGACACAGCTTGGTCCAAGATCACGAGACCCACGTATACACAATTTCATCATCATTTCCTGTTTAGCCTTCAACTGTTTCTTATTTTCATCCTCTCTCTTTCCTGCATTTGTAATTGACAGTGTGTAATAATGCGGGGAACCACACAGAACTGTCCATTACTCATACCTGAGAGGATGAAGTTGTGGAAAGTAGAGCGGTAGGGATCAGATATGCCCTCAGCCTCGATTAAAAAGACATTCAAAAAAACACCGGCAGTGGTCACCTTGGATCCAGCGATTCTTAACCTCCGATCGCAAACATAATGAAATTTATTTTGCTTCTCTCTCTTGCACACACTGACACACACACACACACACACACACAGGGGGAACCTTTACATAATGCCTGCCTAGATGACCAACCTCGCAGCTGCCCAGAGCTCATGAAATCTGGCTGTCAAGCGTCCGTTTGACAAGTATCCTTGACAAAGCAAATCCCAATCTATATGCAGCATGGCAGCCGCAGACCTTGTCAAATGCTAATACCAGGGACACGTTAAAGGTTGTTGCCCTCCGTGACTATTTTTATTGACAGCGTCTCTGCCTAGTAGCCCCGCTTGCGACGCAGTACTGGAGCAGGCCAGGTGGTGGCGGTGTCTGCACTTACTTCATCAATCACTCTCCCTTTCGCGTTCTCTCGCTCTGCCCTCTCTTCTTGTTATTCATTAAAGCGCCTCGGAATAATAAGTCCCCAAGAAACTGGGAACATGTGATGAAGTCGTAGTTAATAATGTATACGCCGCCCTCTCCCTCCCACCCTCCATCTTTTTCTCCCCATTTCTCCCTCTGCCTCTCTTCCCTCATCCTCTGCCCCCCATTCAGCACCCCCGTCCACCACACAACTGCAACAAGCCCCGCCACACTTGTGCACCCATGCCCTTGTGGTGAAAGGGGGTAAACACGCATTAACATATTTATATCTTAAGCCCCCTGAAAAAAAAAAAAAAAAACATCAGAACAACAGTGCTAATGTAAATGGGCTCATTTGAAAGCCTTGAGAACACAGCTCCTTTCACACTTCACTGCCACGCTTTAATTATGCCATCTTAATGTGTCGGTAAACCATAACGTGCCTGGAGTCTGCTCCGGGAATGGCCACTTGGATGCTTTGGCTATTGTGGTTGTCACAGAGAAGGGTCACGCACTTAAAAATGGGGCTGCTCACACTGTACGACTGCACGGTCTCATAGTATGTGTGTGTGCGTCTCAGAAGCCCTGCTGTATCAATGTAGTGACATAGCAAGCAGTGTGTTTGCATCTCATGTGTGACTCTACGCACTCGGAGCCTCATGCAGAGCAGATCCAGAGCACAGCGAGCTACAAACCCAGGCCGAAAATGTGTTTAAGACATTAAGGAGATATTTTTTGTATCCACACTGAGTCCTAAATATATCCAGCATTTTAGTTCCCATAGATTATGGGGCCAGATGAAGAGACTCTCCTCTCTGAGCTTGAATATATTGCATTTTTTTATTTTGTCGATCTCATGGTGAACGTCACTCATTGTCTCTTAGCTTACAGGCTATGTTTTTTTTCTTTTTTTTGTTCTCCGTGAGCAGGCCTTATGGGAGGTGCACTTTCAACAGCACAAATGGGAACAATGGGGCGTCATTGTTTTGCATTGGCAGCTCAATTATTGAAGCACGAGAATCAATACTGTAGCTCTGCAGTATTTTTTTTTTATAAGGAGCTGAGTAATGCATACTGCTCATGACACTGTCACAGGAAATGGAGGATAATACTGTGTACACTGTGGGAAAAAAAGGCAGGCTCAGGAGAACCCAAATCGATTTAATTCAATTTGGGTCAGCCTGTCTTATTTCAAGGTGGGGTTTTTTTTTTTTTTACTCACGGGCAAGAAAAGATAATCTGGACAGTCTCTCTCTCTCTCTCTCTCTCATCTCCGCCCACTCTCGCCCCCTTTTACCCTCTTTTCTTTATTTGTCCCAGAAAATAAATTACTGGGGTTATGGATCAATTATTTATTTCAAAAACTGACTGGAGCCTTCATGCCTTTCTCTCCATCTTCCTCTCCCTCTCATAAGCTCCAGATGCAAATGTGACTGTGTCTCTTCCCTATAAATAGCAGTCGCCAGAGGGCTTCTTCCAGGAGTCAGCCACAGTTTCTCTGCCGTACCAAAAGAACCAGGGGAGGGGAGAGTGTGAGAGCAACACTGTGGCATTGCAGCCAACATCACATTCAGTCAGAATACTCTATCAGCACAGAGATAAGTAAGGAGGGGAGAATGAAGAGGGGGGGAAAAACAAAAAGTTTCGAGTGATTCGTCAGCGCGACCTGGAACGGGCTCCTGATAGGACGCCTGCCTGATGGTGCTCTCTCTTCATTGGCTGCTGCAACGTGCCCCAGTTTGGTGCGTATCTTTCCTTCATGGTTGGAGACTTGAGTTTAATGAACCTCACAACTGTTGTTAGAGTTGATAATACGAACTTCACAATTAGCCTCTAAATGACGGTCTTGAGCATCGAGGTGCCATAAATACTGTGCACCGAGTTATTGGCATCTTTATAGTGAGGTTCAATTCAGGAAATTGAGAGGATTGTATTTTCTCAGACGTGACTGTGCCGTAAACTCGTATTTTATTTTCATTTGCACTGTGATGAATGCTAACGTGTTCAGTGCTTTGTATCTGCTGAACAACCTTGTCAAGCCTTGACTGCAGCATTATCAAATCCATTTCAGTGGGTTTTCAGGCAAACGGAGCAGGTCGAGCTACTAATGTTCCCATAGCAGCCACTACATGGCTGAATACATAATGTCAACGTGCTGTGATCCGGATGGTGAACCACCAACAGCAGCTGCCGCACTGTGACCGACACAGAGGCTCAGGTTTATTTCTTCCAGCTACATTTCTGCTGATCCTAAATGATAAGAATTTTAGGTAAGGATGTACATTTATCTGCACTTTTACAATTTTATAAACACATAATTGTTTTTGGTATTATTAATGGACATAGTTGGACAGAAAAAAAAATGTTATGACAACACCCCAATGTAATTATAATCAATGAGAAGTGAAAAGTGTAATTTGATAAAACAAGCAATTATTGAGCATTTCAATTAGAAACTCAAATTATTGTAGCTTCCTGTCACAATATTTTTCTGAACAGTGCATATTTCATATCACGCATCATTACAACAATAAAATATAACTAACCCAGTTTACTGAATGTAATAACAATCGCTCATTGAAAAACGAATTTATCTAATTTTATTTTCTCTCGTCTTTACCAAAATATACAGACAGTTCCTAAAATGCACACAATTAAACTAAACTGATTTACATTTCTAAAATGCATTTTTCATATTAATACAAACAAAACATTTTTCTACCACAGCAAACTGTATTCACTGACAATCCAAGTAGTTTTTATCTTTGCGAATAACAGACATCCAGAATAATATCACTTCAACTGTCTCTCACCACGAATGTTCGTAATAATTAAACTTCTAATCTTTGATGAGACTTTTGAGAAAATTTAATTCAACAGCACTCGACTGAGAATTTATAAAGACATTCATTTACTCCTTTGCCTGAAGGTTGGAGGGACGGCCATGCTGACGTTTTGATGTAAAAACTCTCGCGGAAGCTGCGGAGGATCTGAGTGAATGTCGCACAATAGCTCTCAATGGTTACTCCTTCCTCTGATCCCATTCGCTTTCATTTGACAAGCACAGCACAACCACACACAAACATGCAGGTATATGCACACACACACGCACGTGTGCGTGCGCACACACACGCACGCACACACACACCCAGCCCTTGCCTCAATTCCTCATTAGGGAGGTGGCATTGTCTCACAGCTGATTGTGAGGACTGCACAAAGTGATCCTGATGAAGTCTTTATTTTCCATCGCAGCTCACTAATCAATTTCATATTCTCTCTCCCTGCCCCTCCAACACCCCCACTCAGCCCCTACTCCCACCCATGTCTCTCCCCACGTCTCCATCTCCCTGTAGCTCTTCCTAAAAGCCTAATGCAGAGCTAGTGAGACAAACACCCATGGAAATCATTTCAATAAACACTGCCATCATATATCTGTGGTGCTAACACTGCAATAGCAGGATTCATAGCAGTTTAATTAGCTAAAAGGAAGAAGTGACGTAAGTGTCTCCGCCTGTTTATATATAGTGTATTTATATGCCATACTCACCAAGCACTGTGTCACGAGAATCAGTGACATACAGTATGTGTAAGTGTATTTTTCCAATAAAATACAAGTTACTGATAAAAATATTCAGGTGGTTCTAGTTCTGGGGATCTCCCAGGCACGTGATTGCGTGAGTTTATTCATACATTCAAATCTGTGTGAGATGGGGTCACTTATGTGGAATTGAATGAATGAGGAAATAAAGTATATATTTATATTTATATAAAAAAAATATAATACACACAAAGCCATTTCACTTGTGTAACCAGCGTGCAGCCATGCACAGCCTAAACATTGATTATACAGCACCGTATAAATAAATGTCTAGTCCCCTTGTTACTTAATATATTCATTCAAAGCAGCCTGAATTGCATTCCCTGTGAATGATCTCACTGTTGATGAAAATGCATGAACACTTGTTCACAGGCCCAACCTTTCAGAGGCTGCAGAAGCTCTTCACTGAAGAGACTGTATTCTGAAATTGTTTAAACCTGCCTCCAACGCCCAACCCCCCCAACCCCACCCCACGTCACATAACACGAAACAGGCTCGAGACCCGAGTCGTTGAGGAGTCAAGCTGCCTGAGTCCTGAGACAACGGTCTTTAATCCAGTGGTGTTTTCAAAGCAAGATGAGGGGCAATGGAGTGCATACGAGTGAAGATTTTAGTGGGGCAGCTAAGCTATGGTAAAATATTTGGACCCAGTAGAGCACAGATGTACGAGCTGCATGCACCACTCCACCGGACGCCATTTTTAGGGTGTGCAAATATATGGATGGCTTTTCTCAAATTGAGCGTGCGCTCGTTTCAAATGTTCTCGCCTGTTGGGCAAAATGCACAGACACAAATCTACACAAGATACAGTTCTCACACTGGAAGAACTAAAACTATCAGCAAACCCAGAACAATGGTTTTATCATGAATTAAAAACACATATATCTCATTCTCTCAAAAAAATGAAAGCACTCGTACTTTCAAAACAACATACAAAGGAATGATATTGTAATATCTCAAATACTGTTGAAGGTGTGCCAAAAAAAACCCAGAGCCTACCTTCTAGTCATAAAATACTCTATAACATATTTTATTTTTAAAATTATATCAATATTGTTATTTAATTTTTTACAATATTTATTTTATTTATTTTATAGCCCAATAGTACATATTGTGATAATAATAATAATAATTAAAATAAAAAATACCTTGCAATAATATCTTACCTGTCTTCTCTGCATTTTTCAGGGAAACTAAACTAAAAAAAAAAGGATAGCTGAATGCATCTTGTCCACAGAGGCTGCTGTGTTCCTGCTACCTGCCATTTGCAGGCCTCTGAAGCTCCATTAGTTGGCTTGGTAAGCTCCAGCTATGGGGCCTCATGGGACAGCAAATAACAGCTCTGCTGAAGGCTCTTTGCGAAATGACCAATTGCACATTTGTGGGAGAAAGCCTAGCGCCAAAAAAGAATTCTATCGTCTGTCCACAGTCATCTAAACCGAGGCTTATTCTATCCCCTCTCTGACTTCCGCACCATATTTGCAAGTGATGAAAATGAGATTGTGAACTCCAAAGGATTTTTCAGTTGAGGGGTGGGCGATATTTATCTCTTTGGGTCTGTTTACCTTTTTTCGCCAGCAGGAATATTAAGAGGAATCCAACATTTAGTGCTGCAGTAATCCCAGTGATTAAGACCTGCTGACAGTTGAAGGTAAAGTTTATTGTTACTCTGGGACCCAGAGTGCGCTGCCATATTAAAAACGGGCCCTGCATGCAGAGCTGGCCGTGAAAGCAGACACAAGAGACGAGGCAGGATCAAAGGGCTGCCCAGTGAGGACCTCGCCACTACAGTGGTACTGTTCAGACGGGAATGTGTGTATGTGGCGTGTGACCGGATCCGTACTGCAGACTGGACTAAAAATATAAAGTCGCTCTGTGTGAGCGCCCAGTATAATGTAGAAATTAATATAAATATGTAGAAAAATAATATAATCTATGAGCTTTTTCTTTTCTATTTTTCTGTTACATTATGACATCAACATGAGATACAAATAAAATAAAATCCTTAATGAAATTATGATTTTAATGGCAATAATTTGTTGTGTTATCTCTGTAATTTAACTGTAGCTAATTTAATTTAATTTAAACATTAAATAATAATGCTGTGTATTGAACAGCAGCTGATGTTCTCACAAAAACAGAAACAGAAATCAAGAAAAAAAAATAAAATGAAATGATTGGTTTGAGGGCACAAAAACAGGACCCAAGCAACAATACAAAGCCATTGCAAATTCAGTAAAAAAATTTTTGGCTTTCCCACCCATTGTCCAATCAGACGCTCCGGTTAGAAGATAAAATGCAGTTTTTCCTGCAGGCAGCCCCAGGCATGTCATTAGGAGAGGAATTTGATGCCCTGTACAAGCGCTTGGAACTATCAAGTTCAGTAAAAAGTGAAAACTCATCAGTTTTTCTCCAAATTTCACCCTGTCCTTGACTCGAGTGTTAGAGAGAGAGAGAGATAGAGAGAAGATAGAAGATAGAAACGGCCTATAGGATCAGGCCTTTAGGTGTCACTGTACTTTCAAGAATCCCTCCTGCCCCTTCACATAAACACAGGCACACTAACAAAATGGTGTCACACTGGGGCACCTATTGTTCGAGAAAGCTGGGTTTGGCTTTCAGTCCGTTGTGGCGACACAGAGAGCGTCCTGTGCTCCACTGAGCTCCCCTCTCCAGGGACGGATGATTAATGGCCGAAGCAACGACTTCAGAGTTGTTCACGAAATCTGATTTCTCACCGAAACGTCGATCCGCACTCCAACTTTGACTGCGATTGAGTTTCGTCGTCCCTAATGCCCAAATTTAACTTGTTTTTACTTGCTCAAAACTGCAGTCGTCCTTCTTTTCGTGCAACGGAAAACACTCCACAACTGCAATTCCGAACACACTAAGCAATGACTAGGCTTATGAGGTGTAATTGCAACAACATGATAGCAGCGATTCCTTGTAATATACCTTGTAATTCCATTCTTGCAGAGTAAAATATCTTTTTGAAACAAAAAAAGAGGAAAGCAGGGGAAAAAAACATGAGATGAAAAGAGGCTTTTTAAAGTCCCAACATTACACATTCAACACTGCAAGAACAAAGTGGCACCATAAATACATCCATATGCTCTCTCTGTTTGTGGCTACGCATATTTCTATTCTCGGAAAAACATGCGGTTTTATGCTGAGAGACTTACTATTCAGAAAATAACCTTTGTAGAGGAGAAGATCTGAAACTGTTTTTTCCTCCCTTCATCCCTCCACATCTCCGTTTTCTGTGCTTCCTCGTTCGTTTACCCGCTTGCTCTCTCTCTCTCTCTCTCTCAGTATGATTTTACTGCTGTATCACCCCAGATAGAGATCTGATGTCTCAGCTACGTTCGAAACTAATCAGCCCTAGCATTGCTGTGTTATAAATATTCCGACAAACCCCCCCCCCCGCACCTGCCAAAAATAAATAAATAAATAAAATAGCAGGCATAATCACAGAGCCTGAGTAACTGAATCGACAAACACAGCCCCACTGACTACAAATTCCGATTGTAAACACAAACGCAGACTGTTTTGAGTCACTGATCGAGGTGGGGTGGGGAGGTGGAGGGGGCAGACCTAGTTAAACGGCATCTCTCCAAAATAGATTTGTGTCTTTAAATGTGAGCGCTGTTCGTGTCGAGGAGACGTCACCCTGAGACGATGCTGTTGTTCTGCTGTCCCTGTCACCTTGTTAGGTCTTGAATGGGCCGTGGCGTGTGTGGCTGAGAGTCAAACTGTGATCGCTGCAAAATGGAGCTTAAGCATCCAGGTTCAGCAGGAGAACATCAAAAAGGTGAGGTTAGCAGTTCTGGCCAGGACGCACACGCTCTAAGCAATGTATTTGATAAACAAGCAAATAGGACAAAAAAAGGCTAGATATTCCCAGAATGTAAATTATACATATGAAAAGGTTTCACCCTATTTTTGCATTACCACTGCAATGTTTTCTTTATCAAAAAAGTTGTTTTGGGGGAAGGAAAAAAAAAGCTGTGCTGGCTGAGCTGAGGCAAACACTCCTGACAAGCGAAGGTAAGGTGAGGACATGGTACTCTTCCCTGCTTTGCTTTGTATTTTTCCACAAACCCTCGAAAACATCCCACAAAGGTGGTAAGGAGGCAAGCACAAACAGCAGTCTTCTCCCCAGTTGCCTCTTTTATCTCCCTCTCTTCTTTTCCCACTGCTTTCTCCCTCTCTTTTTACTTTCTGCTGGGGTCGGAAATTAGCTGGAAGACAAAGAAGCCATGTGTTGTTACACGGCATGCCGACTGTACCGCTGTACCAGTGTGGCTGGGATTTCCGGTGCACGACCTTCCAGGCATGGCTGCACAGGTAATTAAAACTCATCTGGATTCTTTCTACATCTCCGCTGACAGGGCTGTTTGGGGCAAGGCTTTAGGAGACAAAGGTAACTTGGCACATTTTTAGGAGGTACAGGGTGAGCATGTGTGGGAGAGGAAAAGGAAAGGAAGCGAGGGAAAAACAATACAGTTCAGCGAGTTGAATGAGTGTGTATGTGTGAACAGAGTAGTCGGGAGAGTTTAGGGGCAGTGTGTTGGAGCAGATAGGCAGCAGGCTACACAAGAGGCTTTGAGACCTACACTGAGGTGGGAAAGAGTGATAAACAGAAAAAGCAAAGGAGACAGCGGAGGAGAGAGGGGAAGGGTTTGGCACAGGAAAACAGAGAGAGAGGGCTATGTGATAAAGAGGTGAGAGATGGAGGTGAAAGAAAGAATGAAAGATTGAAAGTGGTAGGGAGGGGGGCAAGTAAGAAATCCTAGAGAAGGAAAAAGGAAGCCGGCGAAAAAGTGTTGGGTTTCAAATCCAGCGCTCCCAACAGCGGCACGCCGGATGACCTTGGGCATGTCACGCTGCCGTCTGTTCTCCCTGTCTGGCCTGTCAACATACCTCTAACTCCAGTTAAAACATGACATTCCGGCTTCCTTATACACCGAGGGGCAGCCATCGTCACCCCGACTGAGCGAGATAGAGAGACGCAGGCAGAGAAAAAGAGAAAACGCGAGTGAGGGGAAAGAGAGAATCCGGGGTGGGATCATGAGGCAGACGGGGGGGGGGGGGGGGGGGGGGGGGGGGGGGGGGGGGGGAGAGACAACAAAAGGGGGGGGGGAGGGAGAGAGAGCGAGAGATACACTACAGACAAGAAAGGGAGTGACCTTTTCGCCAACAGCCCATCTTTATGAGCTGATATTGTTATCAATGTATTACTCCCTGGATGGCCACTAGAGCTACAATAACGCCATTGAACCGACAGTCCATCATCATAGGACAAAGAGGGGTGCTAACACAGACATCCTATGGGGCATTGGGTTGCAACTGATTGAGAAAAAGAGAAAACGCAAGTGAGGGGAAAGAGAGAATCCGGGGTGGGATCATGAGGCAGACGGAGGGGGGGATGAGGGAGAGAGAGCGAGAGAGAGAGATACACTACAGAGAAGAAAGGGAGTGACCTTTTCGCCAACAGCCCATCTTTATGAGCTGATATTGTTATCAATGTATTACTCCCTGGATGGCCACTAGAGCTACAATAACGCCATTGAACCGACAGTCCATCATCATAGGACAAAGAGGGGTGCTAACACAGACATCCTATGGGGCATTGGGTTGCAACTGATTGCACTCATAAATGAGCATGGCTCTCATAAAATCATGTGGTAACTGCTTAGCGGTGCACAGGGCGATGGCTTTTGTTATCAACAGCTCGGGCGAATCGCCGGCCGCCTGTTTGCTGTAGTGTCCGGGTGGCCGGAGCGCACTTTCACACATGAGGTTAATCATGCATCCATTGTAATGTAGTACTGCAACAAGGAAGATGGAGGTGATGAGGGAAGAAGTTAAATTATTTTAATTCTATACTACTAAATTCAATGTGTTTATTTTGAATATGAGAATTTCCTATAGGCCGCCAACATTTTTATAAATATAGGTGGTGCTAATTTCTTATGAAGATTTATTAAGATTCATTTCTGGCAGCTGGACAGGACGGAGCTCTGATGGGTTTCGATCGTGGTGCATCAGGAGGCTCCCATAAGCGGCGGGTCACGTAATTGTCCCTCGACACGTTTATAGTTTTTAATACGTGTCAATAAATACTGCTTAATTGTTAATGACTCTTGTTGGGTGTGTTTGGGCTGCGGGCTCAAAGTTGTTGTCAGAGCAAGGAACACTGTGCATACATTTTTAAAGATAAAAAAGAATAAATAAGGAAATGAGAAATGTTGAGGAAGTACTGTGATGCTGTTCCTCTCGTGAATAAGACTGAACATTCACTACATTCCCCTATAGCTTAAGACTGGTTCGTGTTATTTCATATTGATTGAGCTGTCTTGGGCCAAAAGTATATTTGAATTTTGATATTGTATTTTATTGCTTTAAAAACCTGCACCAAAAGGTTTCTCAGTTCATGGTTCTCATCACTGGAGGGCCACTGTTTACTTTTGTGTTTTGATGAGCACATATCGACAGACTTCCTCTGCCCTGAAGCAAACTTATATATATATATTATATATAACTATAATGTTTAATCATCACTGCAATCTGCAGAAGAATGTCCCAAGCTGAAAACTCACCAGCTCCAAATATGTTTTGAATTTGTCAAGACGGAGAGGAACCGAGGGATCAAGCTGCTTAATGTAGTGATGGTATTAGTCCTGACTCTGTTAAATTAAGTCCCCAGACGTTAGCTATGACTGGCTTTGGGTAAGTGGCACTGGCCCATTAACTTCACAGGAAGGGAGGATGTATTCAAAGCAACCCACTAAATGACCACACTGCTATGAATGTCTGGACTGCTACCTTTCTTTAGGGATTCAAAAGTGAAGCTGAGAAAAAAGCAAAGACGCCCGCTATCTGGGTCAAGGAATTTTTTTTTTATAAAAAGGAAAGAAAATATTAGTGAAATAATCCCCTCTAGCGCAAACTACTTAAATCGTTACTGAGCTTTCTCCAGCAAATGTTTCATTCACATGCACAACGCATTCACTTTATGCTCCTAAGCAAAGCATTCCTGTTCATTCACTGCTGCCAAGTTATGTGACGTGCCGACACGAAAGAACAAAGTCACCATTGTGGGACTGTGCCAACAACGAGAGATAATGACACCTGTAAGTAAATCCCCCCACCAGTTACTCAGAGAAAAATTATTTGAATTAGTTGAAAAATACAATCTGTGTAGCATGTACATATCCCCTCTGCCAAACAGCAGCATCAAACTTTCCTCACAGCGTGAGACTCCAGGGATTAGGGGGGGTAATTCTACAAAGACCATGCCTGGCGCTCTCCTCCTCCTCATCCTTCACCAGGAGGGAAGTGGGACCCTGACCCACTCCTGACTTGGGGAAATTACTGTGACCTCTCTGTGTTTTTGGGAGGAAGCAGACCTGGCACACAGATGCCGGGGTACTGTGGCAGTCTCCTCTGACCTCACGGACCTTTCATCGGCCTTCCCCCTTTGGCCACTTATTCTCTCTCTAACACACACACACACACACGCTTACACAGAGCTCCTATTGGATGGATTGGGTTACCCCTTAGAAGCGATGGCTGCCTCTGTTTTGCATCCATACCCCATTTTCATCCTGGAGCAGAGGAATGCCCCAGCAGTCATTAACACCAGCAGCCTGCCTGTACCAGCAGCTAAAAGGTCTGCATTCATGAGAGCCATCCTGCAAACCAGATGTGCTGCTGCTGTGAGAATCTGCGCATATGTGTACACGTTCACATGTGTGTGTGTGTGTGTGTGTGAAGCAGAGAGATTTCAGGTTTTCAGGGGCAGCAGATCAGATCATGTGCGTTCCTGAGCCCCCGGGGTCTGAGTGGTGCACAGGTCACTCAAGATTGACACACACTTTTGTAAAAACAGTCATGCACTTGAACATTTTCTTCGGTCAACACAACATGAACATCTCAGAAAGTGATGCAGCCAGTTTGGGGACCTCATCTGATGAGAAACCCACTAAAACGTTTCTGATGAACACAGAATGATGTCAAGAAAAAAGTGCAATTCAGCGTAAGTCTAAGCAGCAAAAATGTCAAAATCTCAGCAAATAAAACAAAGATTCTCCGTTTAGTTGGTGTGAATTAAAAAATGTAACTCTACCCTCAGATCTTTGCCTTAAGTCTCCCAGGTTCTGAAGTATTTATAATTTTCAAACAATACAAATCCCTTAAATTTAGTCTGTGGGAGTCACCAAGGTAATATTCACTAGCTGAATATCATATCTGGGAAATAATGCAGAACACAAGTTATTAAGCACACCACAGGACATCATGAAATGCTCTAAACAGGGAGTTTTAATTCTTGACTTTAATTCACTTTTCTCACACAAATCCGGGACTGACAATACGTAGTACGGCCAAAACAACCATCCACAGAAAAAAAAAAAAAAAGCACAGCTGCCATTTTGTTTTACAAAATGAAAATAGACTGAATATGTAATTATTTTATTACAGTGAAACCCTGCTAACACTGGGCAGAACACGTCTCATTTAGAAGTGGCAATCCATTTTGGCTAAGTGATGTCATGCAGCCTGTCACGTTAGTCTGCGTGAGGCACTGGGCCTATTCCTCATCTCAGTGGCTGTTTGCTCGTGGTGAGGACAAACGATGTTTCTTTCCCATTTAGAAGGATATAACGGGGCCAGAAACTGCGCTGGCAGCCAAAGAGAGACTGTGCCCAGAGCTACACTCAACCAAAGGACACCAGCCAGTCTTTGTTTGTTTCTACTTTTCCAAGAACAAGGAAAGGCTTTGTGGACATGCTCTGATATTAGTGGGGTTATTTTCACGATATAAGTCGTTTTAAACTGGCCATGTGTTTGCCCAGACTGGGTTGTCATTTCCATTGTACACCACAAAAACTGTAGCAGCGACTCTGGTTGGGGAATAGCGAGCCCCTTAGCCCATTTAGGTCGGCACAGTCACATATCTATTCCCTCTTTTCCAATTTTCATGGCCTGCACATGGGAATCCTTATGCCAGAGACAGCTTCATTATTAACGTGGCTTGCACGGAGCTCAATGGCAGGATATTGCATAGAGAAGCATATAAGAGCTGAGCAATTTGAGTTGGGCAGCTGGGCATGCAGGTATTGTAATTTTAATTCCCTCCTCAATTCCCGTGTCCCTGTACAGTGGGCTGTTGTTCTTATCAAAATAGTTTGAGGGAACAATTCTTTGAAAATGCTCCATGTGCTGAAACTGTAATCAGGTGATGTGATTTCACGTTGCATTTTGCTTAAATTATGAACCACTTGTGGCTTTGCTGATTTCTACTCCACACACTTTCTTGCGTACCTTGCACAAAACTGGAGGGACAGAAAATAGCAAAATGAAATTTAAAAAAATAATAACAACCTGGCAACCAAACCACTGTTAAAGGGTAGAATATAAAATACACCTTTACAAAAGTAGACGTGACTGTAAGATGTCCAAAGCCAGCAACACCAAAAAAAACCCCAACAAACTTGTAGGCTTATTTATTCCGAGTAGCATTCAAATACTTGAGAGCTTCTGTTTCCATCACCACATTTGTGGAGTAAAATATCTCCCTGTTATCCACCATCTAAATGGCCATTAGCTGCACTAACCCAATTAGCGGAATAAGATCTAACACAGCCTTCCATTGTCCTTCCATCACAGGAAACTGTAGAGGTTTGCTGCATTCTGATCAAATGTATGGTGATTAATGACTGTGCTCTTGCTCTGTTGACAGGCTGCAACAGCTCAGAAATCCAGCCCCACATCGGCGCTACACGTATTTGTCTGTGAAACTGACACTTGAAGGCATAAATTGGGCAATAGCTGCATCACCAACCTGACTACCTATACCCAAATGCCCCCCCCCACCCCCACCCCCCCCAAATGAATAATAGGAGCAAGATACTGTCAGGACCACGTTCCCTCCCTGACATGCCACATCTGTGCATGGGAAATAATGACCAGGCTAAAAATATGATAAACTCGGCAGCAAATTGCTTAAAGGTCGTTTTAATTAAGTGGATGTGCTGTTGAGCAGTCACACTTGACAGGAAATAGAAACAAATGATGTAATGGCTAAATGAGAAAATCTGCCAATAGCTTGGTGGGCCCCAACACAGGAAGCTCCTGGATGAGAGGGTAATTTGGAAATCTAGAAATTTTGTCCGAATTTTCTAACCTACATTTGTAATTATGGAAGTTTATGCGGTGATAATATCGTAAAAGAAAAGCACAAGACACAGTTCTGAAGAAACAAGAGTGTAATGGATAAAATGTGCAGCACCCACGTCCAGTATGTGGGTCGTGGTTTTTGACCTCATACGTTTTATTTCCCGCTCTCTTGACAAACACTGTTTGTCACACATTTTCCGCTATAATAAATCTAAATCGGAAAACAAGTCAGGTCCACTGTGGTGCAGATAGCAAAGGGAATAAACTCCATCCAAAATGTATAAAAGAGACAAACAAGCGGAGAGAGAGAGAAGAGAAGGAAGAGAGAAATGCAGAAATAAAAGCTGTCTGTCTGTGAGGTGTATTAGCCCAAACTGAAAAAAAGTCGGAGGTACTTATCGAGCCATAAATCTGTGGCAGGGCTTTTAAAAAAGTAAAAATGAAATAACAAACATCATACGTCATGCTGCTTTGAATGTCTGCCTTCTCTCTCCCACACCGCAGGAGTTCAAAAGAATAATAACTTTGCCCTCACTCATCACCACCAAGAGGAGCGTTAGGGCAGCTCGTAATATTGTTTTTTTTCTTTTTTTTAATTAGTAACTCTAATCTGATCATTAGGGGGAGCAGGAATCAGCATAGCATGAAGCAGGCTAGCGCTTGAAATGACGGAGGTGGCAGAGTTAGAAAAGTCACATCTGTCCGACGACGCTTTCTGCCACCTTTACCAGATTATGTGCTGCGACGGGACGGCAAAGGGGACGTTAACTGAGTAATGTTGTGCGGGAGGGTAATTACATCCGCGACAAGGGGAGTTCATGAAAGCAGTCAGGATCAATATGTTGTGTTGTGCTACGTGTGTGTGTGTGTGTTTTAGTGTCGGTGCGTGAGCAGAACGCTTTAAAATATGGGCTAATATTTCGCGGACAGGAGGTTAAAGCCCCTGACCTCAGTTAGGTGCAACAAATCCCTCATCCTTATAAATACATGGTAAAGTATTAAGAGCCGGGGAGAATTTTAAAAAACCAAAACAGAATGTGAGTCCTGAGCAACAGAAAGTTGAGAGACATGTGAGAGGAACATCAGGGCGGGAGGAGGATGGAGGGTGGATAGAGGTAAAGCAGAGCAGCGGTAGTGTAGGGCCGCTGATGGAGAACAGATGGAGGGAGCAGAGGGTTGTGATTAGTGCTACATGAGGACGGGGCCGCTGCAGCCCTTACTGTCTCATGGTGGTTGGCCCCCGAGGCGGCGTTCTCAGCTCTCATTCCCCTCCCATACTGTCGCCGTCACTGACCGAAGAATCCCTGCATGTCCGCCCGCTCTCCCATCCACTCGGCACTGAGCGAGGCCGAGACCGTTTCTCAGCATTCTCGTTCTGGCATAAACAAGATGTCCTGCTGGCAGGAGAGCATCCCTGAAGGAATTACACGGTTGGTTTCATCTTTTACATCTCCGCCATGCTCGACGAGTCTGATATGCACTCAGAGACTGTGTTTACTATGACGCTGCACGTTCGTCACCTTACTGATGTTCCTTTCTATTTTTTATCTATTTTTTTATATTTCGTTTATCATCATTATTATATAACTTTCCACACCCGATGCATTGCTTGCCCCCCCCCACCCCTCCTCCATAGCAGCTTCAATTCAACCATCACTCAGCACAGGACAATTTCAGGCAGAGCCTCAGCCGGCTGAATTAGGGTAACTTGAGCTGGTCTAGATTGTAATCAAAGCGAAAATAATGAGTGCAGGACAAAGACCAGTGCTATTACTCTAGCTGGATTAACATTTCTCTCTTCATTTCTTTCTATTTTTTATCTATTTATTTATATTTCGTTTATCATCATTATTATATAACTTTCCACACCCGATGCATTGCTTGCCCCCCCCCCCCCCTTATTATATAACTTTCCACCCCCGATGCATTGCTTGCCCCCCCCCCCCCCAACCCCTACTCCATAGCAGCTTCAATTCAACCATCACTCAGCACAGGACAATTTCAGGCAGAGCCTCAGCCGGCTGAATTAGGGTAACTTGAGCTGGTCTAGATTGTAATCAAAGCGAAAATAATGAGTGCAGGACAAAGACCAGTGCTATTACTCTAGCTGGATTAACATTTCTCTCTTCATTTTTTTCCCCCGCTTTCTTTGCGCTCTCTTTCTCTCGCCGCTTCCCTCAGACAGAAAAATAGAAAGTGCAGAACAGAGAGCATCGAAAGAGAGGGAAGGTGCTGGCTGCAGAATAAGATTGAAAGTGAGTCAGGGCTAAACACAGAGAGAGACAGAGTGGGGCAGCAGGCCTTTACAGCCCTCAACAACCAGGGACTCGCAAATGAACTAATCACCGGAGGGGATTCTTCTCAGCTTACTTAAACCTTAAACAACCAGTAAGTTAAACACACATACTTTGCAACCATCATAGCATGAATATGTGTGCGTGTCTTTGTGCGCCCATGTGTCTTTGTGGGTTTGCGAGCACTGGTGACCTGCTGCCCAACTGACTGAGGCAAGAAGCAGGCCGTCAAAATAAAAAGGCATCTGTTCCAGCAACTCCTGGCAGAGGTAGAGACAGTTAGTGAGATGGACTGTGGGGGAAGTCAGAGCCAGGGGTGTAAGAGAACGCTGGCCCCCCTCTTCCTCCCCCAGTTTGAGGTTTTCTGATTGTTTTTCTTTGCAATAATAAAGGAAAACTAAATGATATGTGACTGCAATTTGTAAAGCAAACATTAGGCCAGCTGCAAATTAGGCATGCAGCAGAACTTCCACCTCTCTTCCACTTAAATGGCTGCAGGTTGTGACAAGCAGAGAAGAAAAAGACAAACAGGCGACGGAGGAGCAAATAAATAAAGGGTGAAAGAGCCTAATGACTCTTTCTGTTTCTGTTCGTTTACTACTAGTACTGCTAGTACTACTTTAGAGATGTCACCAACTTTAAAAGTGTTTGAAACTCAAAACTATTCGTCTTATTACTTGTACTGAAAGAACTGACAATTTTTTAAAATTATTTTACTGCCCAAAAATGTTGTGACACACAGAGAAGACATCAATGTTACCTGCAAGTTCTGTCATTTTAGCTGCATTGTGGAATTTTGTACAAACCCGGCAAAACAGGACTTGAATCATCACTGAGTTTTCACTCTCTATCCAGAACCTCTAGTCTTCTCTCACAGCTACTGTCTGATGATATTATGGTGCAGGCGCAGAGGCAGCTGCACAACCAACGTGAAATTCTGTAAATTTCACGCATTGCTGCCTGCCAAAAAAAATCCTGGGCCCAGATTTGGTGATTTGGCCTCTCAAGTCTCATTCCAATCTTTCCACTGCCTGCCATCAAGCACAGGACCCCGTTCCAGCTGCATCCCTGTTTGGATGCAGCTCCCAGAGAACATATTGAAGTCACTGGCTATGGTGTCATTTCAAACAAGCCAGGACAGGCTCAGATCTGCGTCGCTGAACGATGCGCGTCACGCTCAGAGAGGCCATGACGAAACCAAACACAAGTCATGACTAAAAACAGCAGTTAACGACAATGAAATGAAATCAAACACAGCATCACTGAATCTGGAGCCAACATGAGTCAAATATATAATATATGTTGAGACTCTTATTTAATATATTACTGCACCATATCTAACAGTCTTTTTATCCATATGGGCTGTCAAGCCACATTTCTTCCTTTTTGTGTTTTTTGTGTCTATCCAAAAAAAAGAAATCATGGAAATGTTTACCGAGAAAAACACAGGATGTCCCCTTTAATTCCATTTGGCCAGCATTTACTCTCGAGATGGGCCGTAGGTTGCTGACACTATGGAGGGGATTGTTATGCATTTTGATGCACTAGTGCCTAGAGGGGGCAGAGGAAAAGTACTGATGGGAAATAGAAGTCCTGAGTCAAGCAATTATTGGATCCTTCTCTTTCCTATAGAAGAGGGAAACGAGTTGAGTGAATCTCAGTCACAGGCTCGGTGGTGTGCAGAGGTTCAAGCTGAGGCCTCCTGCATGCCTCTGTGAGTAGTGTTTACAAATGTTTGTGTTTGGCTCCATGTAATGACAAATGCATAAAACAGCAATGTAATTGTTTTGGGATTTGATGCAATCATGTACCATTAAATGAGTAAATTAAAGTGTGTGACATGAAAAAAAAAACAATGTTTCAACTGGCCGTAAGTGTGTCCTTTTGTGTTGTTTTTTTTTTTAATCGACCACTTTAGTAAAATAAATACAAACTTTTTCCAGCCAAGCTTTAAGATTATTTTACAACATAAGCATTTTCCGAGTGTGCAATTTTCTAGTACAGGGAAAACCACTAAACATGGTATTCCACAATTGAATTACTTCTCAATTTTCTAGTCATTGGGGAGCTAATAGCTAGTTACATGTTACAGTTGCATGTTATGTGACATATTTATTGTGCCACTGGCTGCATGACTGCAAATAATCACACCAGCGCCTTGAACCTGGACAGACGCCAAGCCACAAGTGTAACCTTGTAAATTTAAGGTGAATTAAAAATTTAACCTCAACCTAAAAATAATTTCACAAACTCAACAGCTCGGAAGCTTGGCATGATTTTAAAATATTATGGCATATTGAAAAATAGCAGTGTGAGGAATACTTTTTTAAAAAATCTACTCCACAGTGCGTTGTTTGAAAAATTGACAAATGTTTTTTGTCAAACATTTCACAAAGATTTCTGGCTTCATTTGGATGATGTCAGCAGCTTGTAAGGGCGGCCAGTGGGCTTCAATCAGGAGCTGGATTTGTTTTGCTGCATCCCAGTAATTAACTGATTGATAATTTCTGGGTTGTTTCCCCTTAATTACGGGGCTGATTGTAAATGAACATGGTGATCCAGTGAATTGGAAGCGACCTACACCTCTTCCAGATTTCTGCCATGTCTGGTCACCGCCCACACTCTTTTGTGGCTGCCCAAATTATGCTGAAGACATCATCCCAAGCCTGGCCCTCTTTACTGCATTTATATTATCCTTTTATAAACAGACGGAAAGCTCAAATTTATTTTGCCATCTAAACTTTAAGTGAAATTATGTAGAGTTTGGGGTTTAAATAGTAATTTTTATTTCGAAATATTAGCAATATGGCTAACAGTAGTTATATTTTAGAAATGAATGTTTTACATCATTATTGCAATATTTTTAAGTTACATTTTAGTTAAAACACTCATGTGACAGCTTTAAGTGCTTCTCAGTTTAACCTGGCATGTTTAAGGAGCAAGATGGTTTTGAGAAATACACATAGACAAACACTGTCTGAGAAGACGGCAATTTCTATACGAGCCAGACAGATGACTGAAGGAGTTCGAGATTCACTGTGCCATGTGGAGAAGTGCTCTGCAGCAGCTGCAATCAAGGCCTTTATAGCGGCCATTACTCCCAGCTGATGGGGAAAGCGGAACCGCCTCATTATGGCTGCCTGTCAGGGATCAAGACCAGTAAAACCTTCCCCCAACTCCGAGCTACCCATGACCCAGTTGCTCAACTTCCAGTGACATCACAACTACAACAAAGGGGAGAGATGAGCGATGAAAACAAAAACACGGATTGCATTCTCTGTTCTCTGAACATTTCCTCTTAATCCCCCAAAATAGTTGTTACAAGGAAGCTCTGTTTGTAATAGCCGGTAATAGAAATATCAGTTTCAGCACTTGTGGTACTTATGAGCTATGGGGTTCCTTTTGTCTGGGGACTGCTACTTGCCAGAGCACTGGTGAACTATGCTTTGCAGAATTTAGTGGTCTCTTTATTTCAGCATCCCCTGGAAAGGTATGTGGAAACTCTTTTGTTAAACAGAGCAAGGGGGGGGGACGGCTAAAACTCAGACCAGGATAGTGTACAGTGAAGCATATGTCTGCAATTCAGTTTTTAGCCCAGATGAAGTCACAGTGGAGTTTTGTTTACTGTATCATCAACATTGGAGCATGTTTTGGCAATGCTTGCACAACTGCAGAATGATCACACAATTTGGCTCCATGTGAAAGTGTTTTTCTACATCTTAGCAGGAGGAAAAAATTTTTTTTCACAAGAGTCAGTGTTTGTTTGACATGATGATTCTAGAGCTAAAATGTTTTCAGGATACCTAGACACACTTTATCTTTTAAGATGCAATGTGTGATTTGGATGCAGCGGTAATGTTGCAGTAATGGGATCTGGACCTAAATGCCAAAAATGTAAGAAATTCTGAAGTTGAAAAACTCTGTCTGACGGCACAGCAGAAAAAAAACACATTTACTGTAAACCTGTATCTCTTTAAGCTACTGAAGAAGAAAAAAAAATTCACTACCTCTGTTCTATGAGAGACTAAGGAGCCATCCATCATTTTTTTCCCACTGTGCTTTTACTGCTCAAACTGCTCTCTCAACATAAATATGAGTACTGTGGGTCTGGGCAGAGGTTTTTGGCCCCTGAGCAACTGTACACAGTGAGGTACAAGAAACATCCATTACCTCACTGTTATCATGTGAATGGAAACAGGAAATGTAGATTATTGTTTTTATTTAAAATTGTTCAAATGTTTATCTTTTGTGAAATGTGCATATTATATAATACAATAATTATCTATTTCTTATTAATTGTATAAAATATAATGATAGTTTGTGTCCATATGATCCATATGTCCATATGATACAGTCATGTTAAATCACGTACAATTACAATTTTGTTGAAATAAAATAATTAATACACGGTGCATAAATATATATGAATGCAAATCTACCAGCGATGATGTGTGAGACTCTACAACAAAACCAACACACACCGCAAAAAAACAAAAAAACAAAAACAAAAAAAAACAACTAAACAACACTTAATTTTGTATTCATGACATCAACTCTGACCAAATCCTCACAGGTTAATATCGGTAAACATGTTCTCCTTTCAGCGTTAACAGATATAATAAGTAAATTATACATGAGAAGCGAGCATCTACCTAACCCATTGGAAAACACCCTAACCTGCAGGTCAGGCAGCAGACAGCAATAACAGAATCCACCCTTGCACCTTTCCTCGTCATGTCAACAGAGAGAATAAGGGCCTCGCCCAGGGGCATGACATGAACACATTCTGATACTGCAGCGAAACAAAAGTGGGGCCACTGAGCGTCCCTGTCAAGGTCCAAATAATAGAAATACAGTTGCTGAATGACCATGCAGCCAAATCCAGCACCACAGTGCTTCAGACAATACACACAGACCTAATCCCCCTTTATGGGGCCTGCATCCCCTGTCATGCCCAGTGCTGAACCATGCTGAGACGCTGGGTTGGGGAATGACACCTTGACAAAGGCAGCGTCCCAGGCTACTCTTGGCTCTCTATGCTCTGCACTGCTGTGCATGGAATCTGCATTGGGGGGAATAAAAGAGATGATCAATGTGTTCAACAATAAGCTGCCCGGGTGCTGAGACCCCCGTCAAGTAGCTCGGTGTGGCCACCCATCAAAACCCTTGAGCCCAGCATTTGAAGCTGGCAGACAGTCCACCCCACACCGACCCCCTCTGCCATCCACCTCTATCAGTCTTGTGTCTGGGTTGGGCCTGACTGGGTCTGCTCTTCTGTCCTCCGCTCTGCTCTGTTGAATCTGACAGCTGTTACTGAGGTTATTCACTCAGCGCATCTTTCCACACACACACTGACCCTATAGCCCCGCCTGTCTCGCCAACAGGCTCTTACACTCCGCGACCAACAGACAAGGTGGAGAAAATGAGCTGACAATGTCACTAGTACGCCACTTACATTTCATGCTACACGTGTGCATGAAGACGGCTCTTTTTCACCGAAAATAACTCGGCAGATTGAAATACAGCATATTTGCACGTATTAGACAAGCTGGCAGAAAAAATAGGTCAAACACTATGCAGATGTGCGGTGCGTTTATAAGCATACGGAGGGCTGCAACAGCACTGAGCAGAGGCTGGTGGCGCTCTTACTATATTTACAATACAGCTCATCACCACAAAAGGCACATCCTCCCTCTGGTCTGTCGGGACTTATGAAAGCAGTAACACTTTTAATTCACTGATTAAACTGATTTAAAAAACTGTCATCAAAATTCTCTATAATTCTCAATAATAATAACAGGTTTTGTCACAACTACTACTACTTCAGTATTTGCATTTCTTTATTTTCAATTTTATGGAATCATCTGACTTCTGTCCTACCTTTTGTGTTAGACTACACAGCTGTGAATCCTTTAAGGGAATATTTACTACAATACTTATCATATTTTATTTAAACCAAAGTCCTTTCTTATCTCAATGTGACAAGACTTAAGTAGCCTACAGTCAATATAAGGCCAAAGAGTTGCAAGATCAGTTTCCTGTGGCCCTCTCCCATACATTTCTATTCACTTTCATGTATAATTCAGAAGTTCTGTTATTTATATTTGTATTATATTTTGTATCATTTCTTATGTAGTCTTTTACTGCCTGGTATTTTGTTTCTTCTTATTTAAAGATAAGAGCAGAGATGCATTTCATGTTATGGTACAGTAGTTGATCTTTCTGTGCTGTGTGCCAATGTGGTGAACAGTGTGCTAATTGGAAAATAATGAGGGTAATAATGGCCTACCACTCATTAAAATTCATCTGTTGAATAGTACAGAGTATGAATTAAATGACATGGAGAAAGACGATATTAAAATATCATCTCATTATATTGACACATTTAATTATATGAAAAAAACACTGATGGTGTATGACCTGAATATCTATATACTTAATGAGCTTGTAATATTTCCCTCATATGAGCCATACTGTGGCTGGTTAAACATACATTGGTGAAAAACAGTATAGTATACTGTTCCAGAAACTCACGCAATACAATACTAATAATGTGCAGTATCCTGCCTGTGTATATATAATGAGTTATTGTGAACAAGGCTGTGTATGACCTGAGGATCTACATACTTAATGAGCATCTAATTACTTTTTTAGACAGACCTACTTGACAATGCACTTTAAATACAACATAAACTGGTGAAAACCTCAGAGCTCAGGACAAACTTTTTCCAGAAGTAGCGACGGTGCACCCTCCTGATTCAGCAACAAAGTTAAGACCACAGCATTCTGTAAACCATATGCAAGACTTTCATACAGAGGTGATTGGTGCAACACCAGAAACACAGATCACTGTAAACGGTTATCATCATAACATGATGTTTTCAAGTTTCCTACTAAAGGCCAATCAAAAATGCTGCTCAGACATCGCAAAACGTTGCATGTGCAAAATCAATCCACAGCAAAGGAAAACAACCTAAATATTTTAATACCATGAATCTTATAAGGCCTCATACGTAAAGGAATATAAGGAGTTTCCAAAGAAAGCTACAACCAACGCAACTCGGCAACTTCATTTATAGAAGAAAAAAAGGATTATTCTCATAATTTGATGACTTTTTCCTCTACTAGCATAGCAACAAGACACAGTATATTCATATTTTAACTAATTACTAATTGATGTTATGATGATAAATAATATTGTGGTGTTTGATAAAAAAAAAGTAAGTAGTGGAGATTAAAGCAAATACATCATGAGGTTAGATAATATTTGAATAGTACTTTAAGGTTTGCGGAGTGCTAGCTACAAAATATTGTCACTGCAGCACAACAACCACAACAAAACAAGTTGACAAGGAACCCCTCTTATATGGCTTTAAAGCATATAAGAGGGTTTTTTCTTCCCTTTAAAGCAAATCTCCCCAAGGGTTACAAGGCCAACCCTCGTCTCATGTTTAAAGTTTGTGGTTGAGACGGCAAATTTAGTTTTTCCCACAAATGTTGGGCCACACTGAGTGCGGTGCATACAAAACATGGCGTGTCTTTTGTGTGAGCCATTCCTGACAGAAATAATAGGGTTTTGCCTTTTTTTAAACGTCAGGGGCCATATTCAGTATAACAGTCTTATGAAGTATTCTCTGTTTCCGAGGTCTGGTTTTGGTGTGATTTACAAAACGTCTTTAGACGGTGTCTGCGCATGGACGGAACTGTCTACAGCTTTTATCAGTTTCTCTAATTGCTGTCCAGTCTAAACAAGTAGCAGCGTTTAGCTGGCATGTAGTCTGCTGTGCAAGAAGCTTGTGAAGTCAACAAACACCCAAAAAAACCCCAAATAAACAGACTCCAGTGAAGAGTATTGTGGTGTAAAGCGGGGAGCTTAAATCATACAAACGTGTATTCTGACACAGGTTGAAAACCACTTACATAAAACTGCTGGAAAAGTTATCTTAAATAACCTAACGATGCCAGTGCCTGCTGCTGAAGAATCCCCATACACCAGTTAAAAGTCCACCTCACTAATCTTAGTAGTTAACACACTGGGATCTCGCTTAGGGGCTAAGACTTATAGATTTCTTTGCTATGAGTGACTCTTTCTACAAGGACGATTTATGAGTACAATCCTAGAAGCTACAAATTGCACACAAATTACCTTCATCAGAATTATACAGAAATAACTGATGGTTTAAAGGGTCAAATGAAAGTCAAGCTACTCACTGAGCAGATGTAGGCGGACAACATCCCACAGAGATATGCCCCATCCTGCATTGCTTTCACTCACTCACTCACTCACTCACTCACTCACTCACTCACTCACTCACTCACTCACTCACTCACTCACATGATTATTATGTTTATACAATTCTGCAGCAAAAATGGAATGGAGCCCTGAAGCTGTTACTGTATCACACATACATACATATATAATATAGACTGAAAAAAAATATATATATATATGTAACATACAGAATGTAATATGAGAAATAACAATGCATCATTTGCATGTTTCTCTCACACATAAACGCCACAGCATAAAATATTCACAGAGGCACAGAGTGTACGTGTGTGTGTGAACATATTTCAAAACAATACATTATTCACAATCAAGGCAGTCATCTATATTTTGAGCAGTAAATGTGTTTGGATGAAACAATGACGAATCAACATTCACAGCAACCATCACGATCCCAGTTAGTATCATCGCCACTGTGCTCGCCACTATTTCCCCCATCACCCGTAATGTCTTCCAAACTGATTTTTCCAGATGAAACATTATCACATTCAGTTTTATCTACTCAGCCAGCTGAATGGACTAACGCACATGCACACGTGCACATAGTCCGTGCAGCATGCACAAATTGGACAAACATGTAGATGTAAACGCACGCATCCCTCTCTCTCAAGTGGCACGGCCAGTCACACATTGTTCTCTCTGCTTCCATCCCTGACGGCAAAGCTGTACTGTCAGTTTACCTTGCCCCAGGACATTTGTGGGACAGCGCATCAGCCTGCTCCCCACTGCCAAAGACATGTAGCCCTGTTTATCTCCTAATTGACTCTCAGAGGAAGGCAAAGATTGACAGCGTTGCTCCCACATCACTTAAGTCCTTTTTAGCTGAGCAAACCCTGCATACGGTCATCTGTTAATAATACATTGAGGCAGACTTACTTTATTGATAAGCGCCATTTCAAACTCACACCGTAGTCAAACACAGCCGGGAGGAAAGTCATTAGAATCCAATCACGTCTTTTCATTCCAGACGATGACTTTCTTTCCCTATTCTGCCTTACACCTGTGATCAGAAGACTCAATAGTGACTGGAGTGCTGGAGACGCTACAGGGTGCAACATGTCTTCACAAACCAAAGCACGTCCAGGGTTTTATTTGTTTCATATTCCTCCCAGTCTTGATCAAATGAAGCAGCTCTCATTTTGTCCAGTGTGGCAGCACAATTAAGGAAGGCCGCTGCTGCCAGCAGCTGCCAGAAGCGTTGAGATAACATATATTGTACAGCATATTTATTATGCATTGATGGATGGGAAGACAGACTGGAGATGCCATAACGGCTCTAAACCAAAAGGATGGGATTGATTGAGACTAATTGACAGCATGAGGAAGTAGCAGTGGCGTAAAGGGGGGAAAAAAATCAGAGTGATGTGTTTAATTTTTTCCTTCCCTGCCACTTACTTGTCATCACCTGACAGGAAGCAACTTCCCTCTTGTTGATACACGCTGTGCATTTGACACCTTTCTGAAAGCCCAGCCTGCCTCTCATGATGACAAAGGATGGGGTAAAAGGGCATCGGGTGCGAGCGCGAGCCAAGATGGCCCTTGTCCTCGTCTGTCGGAGATTATTTCATGGGTCGTGACTGGTGTGCTGGCGGTTTGTCATGCGCCACTTGCGGGGATGTCACAAAGGCCAACGCTGCGGAACTTCTGCCAGCTGGGTGCCGTCAGAGCCCGATCACGTCTCAACTAAGAAGCCCATGACTTTTCAAAACCCTGCTGGGGGACAAATATTAATAGAGCTGCATAGTTACATGATGATCAAGGATACAGGGAAACTGTTGCATTAGACGGTCTGCTTTGAAACAGGCTAACAAATTAGTCTGGGCTTCTGGACAAAACTCCTGGCTGTCAGGATGAGATGGATAGAGGGCGAGTTGGCATTTTTAATCAAGGTCTTAATGAATAAGTCAACTCCATACATGCACAAGAGTGAATCCGCTCCCTTTTATCACTCGTTTTGATATCCCCGATCCTCTGTCGGAGCTCCCAAGAGTCAGGTTTTCTTCCAAGTTTGCAACAAGCTCACTTCTGTCCTTGATTGTAATTCATTTAGTAACCACTACAAGTACATCAAAGCCCCTTTCTATTCCCTATGATACTCGTGTTTGTCAGTGGCTGACAAGAACTGTATTTTTCATCCTGGAATTATTGTGGGGGCTAAGACACGTTTTAGATACTGCCCTCACATGTGTGGAGCCTGCTTAGATCTTCAGCATGTGCCCTCATAATAAAAGCGATCCGATGCACGAGAGAAGTATCAAAATCTAGGGACATGACTGCCGGCTGCAAAAAGGCCTTTGTTAATTCTCTAAGCCGGCTTGTTTGAGCTGCTCTTTACTTCAAACGTGCACAGACACAGAGGACTCACCTGCTGAGAACAAAGGTCGCTTTCAGCCAAGAGATCTGATTTCCACCCTCTCGCACCCATCTCCTTGAGCCATCACTTATTGAGGAAATCCTCCTCGCTGCCCATAGTACTTCTACAGCTCATTATGTGCTAATGAGGTGTTGTACATAAGAAGAATTACAATGTTTTCACTTGTAGTAAAGAGCTAGTTTTCCAGCAGGAAGGGGGGCAGGAATAAAACAAAGTACAATTTTTAACAAGACCTTCAAAGGAGCGAAAAATATTTCTATTCCCATGATCGTCCCTCCCACATGCACACACCCAATCTTATGCAATTCCTTCCCTAAACTTTAGATGTTGTCCTACTATGTTTTTTGTTGTATGTTGAGTGTGAGTGTGTGTGTTTGTGTGTGTGTGTCCGTGCGTGTAGGTGTGAGTTTCTGTTCAGGGGAGGGGGGTAATCTCATTCTCTTTTTCAATCTGGTAATCAACTTGACAGCATGACAAATGGACACGATCAGCTGTCTGCCTCCATAAGAAATAAATACGCCGTCTAACACACGTCTGCGTGGGAGAAAAGAAAAACTACTCAACAATGCAATCAAGCTGAGTTGAGTTTCAGCTCATATTCAGGCTTTGATGTAAAGAGCAACACTATATACTAAAAGGACTGTGCATATAAACATGAGCCAAATGTAAAATAACACAGTAGACACGCACTGAGACAGATGTTCCAGTTTATTTGATCACACTTGTCCTTTACTTTTAAACAGTGGCTCTCCCACAGGCTGCCCATTGTTTTTAGCCTTCTAGCAGTGAAGACGACTTATCGAAGTAGGGCCCACTGTGCTGCTCTCTTTCTCCCCATATCTGTCAATCCCTCCGCTCTGCTCTCCCTTCATCCCCAAAGCCATTAATCTATCCCTCTATCTAGAATACCTGATTTGGCTGAGAGCTTTGCACTTCACTACACTGCTGCCTGTTCCTGAGACTTGGTGCACTGCCAACCACATGCAATAACTGAGACACACACACACACACACACCCAACGGAAGACTTATCCTATTATATACACACATGCATGCAACAAGAAGCTACAAAAACATGGACTGACCAGTGGTGGCTTTGTGTCTAATAGCATATATGATGCGTCTCGCATATATGATCTAATTCACTGTTTTGTCACCTGCATGGAGTCTCGCTATAAAACAAACACACAAACCCCAGTTTGCCAATTATATCTAGTTCTGCGTGGCTCTAAATTAAAACTGCACCGTAGCATCCAGAGACCACGTCTCCTGATAATGTAATGCATCAGATGTCATCTTGAAAGGATATTTTTTTGAGAGCATTAGAACAAAATAAATACACAAAATAATCCCTTCCTGGCAAAGCAACCGGGCGTGCTCCGGTTACTGATATTTACACAGTACAAAATAATAACAATGCTAATGTCAATAGAAACACAATAATGTCCCAATCTGATTATGGAGCCTGTGTGTATATGGCAAGCAGAAAATTAAATTTGAAATTTGAGAACTTGCCTCTGTCTGTAATGTATTACAGTGGGGGTTGGGTGAGGGGAGGTGAGATGGGGGGGATTTAATAAACCCGCCAAAATTTTTAAATGCATATTGGCTCGAGATAAGGTGGAGACTGTCCTCTTTTTTCTAAAGTAATTATGCGATTTTATTCATTTCTGTCATTAGTCAAACTGACAGCTGGTCCCTGCAGGCTGGACTTGTGCCATTCTCCTCTCCTGCTCACCTATCTGGAAAGGAACCCCATAATGAATGTTTACAACAACACAGGTAACAGAGTAAATATTGGACTCATCAATTATGGAGGGTGAGGGGACTGGCAATCAAATCCCATGATTATTGTTACCATTGGGGGCAACATGAGCCCTGACAACGGCCGGTGGACACATGTGACATACTCTGCAAGTGCAGGCATGAGCACACTCGTGTAAACACATGCACAGACACTGTGACGGATATAGACACGAGCAGGCACCCTCTCACCTTGTCATTTTGTGGAGCTGTGTCACCTACACGAGATAGGGCAGAGCAGGAGCTTGTTAACATTGTGCTGGGGGAGCACAGAGCGAACGAGCCATAATGGGACAGAGAAAACGAGGGAAACAGAGAGATAAGACACTTAGGTGATACCGTTGTCGTCCAGGTGCAGAGTTTGGTCAAATCTATATGGTTTGCATTTCCAAAAAGAGGAATAAGTATTTATTACCTTCACTGTGTGTCTGTGTGCAATGATTACTTTCAAAATAAATGACAAACGAGGGGCTTTGGTTCTTTTGTTGATGGCGGTGCAGGTCTGACTGTAAAACTTGGATAATCAATGAGCTGGGGAGAAATTGCTTGTGTGGGTATTGTTACTGACTCAGTGAGTGTGTGTTTTCTTCTGCTAAATAATAGTCTAGAGACTTAATTTGTGTGGCGCTCAAAACAACTGCATGTCTAGGCACTGTGACTTGGGCTCCCCTCTGTCTAGCTTTGTGCTGATGTCTGCTCCTATCATGTCCTGACAGCACCCTTCCCCTGCTACTCCACATTTTGGACAGCAGGACCCTCGGCCTTGGAGACGGTAAACTGACACCATCTTCCAGTTTTCCAAAAAAAAAAAAAAATCCCTCATTACAGCAGAGGATTGCTGATGGAGCTCTGAAAGCAACCATTTGTTCAGACAAGGTGGGGATACTCTTCATTACATTTATGCCTGGTTAATTAAAATGTTCCAGCCCGGGCCAGACCTGCAGGTGCACACAGACTCTGATATCAAGGTTTTTGGTTTGGTTGGTTTGTTTGGCAGTTGAACACAACATGCAGGTTGCATTCTGCAGGCTAAGTGCATTAACATCTGTTTTGGCCTCTGAAGACGCGTGAAGGGAGTTGGGAGCGGAGCAGGTGGCAGCAGTATGTAAACCTCACCACACTGGCCCTCCAATGGTTTCAGCCTTTATCTGATGACTGCTCTTCTACTCGACACAAAGGTGAATACAAGAGGGGGGTCATTAACATGTAATTACACACCACCAAGCAGTCACACATACGCATGCATGACACACACAGACAACTACAGCACTGACAGCACCGCAGCATTACTCTCAAACTCCCCCTCCCAGAGGGACCAATCTATGTTTTTATGTTGAGCACCTGTTACCTACTGTGCATGCACGGCATAGTCTGAGTGGTTCACGCAAACCAGATGAGCAAGATTACACCACTGCTTCAAGTTAATGCAACCTAAAAAGGCACTGGCCAAACAATTTCTATGTTTTAAAAAAGCAGGTCTGTTATGGTCATATTTGTGAATTAACTGGAGGCACACAGTGGATAGCCATAATGAGTCCATATTAGAATTGTGGCACAGCTGTGCCTCAGCCATTGAGTTTAAGCTGCCAAGAGCTGGGAACACAGTCTCGCACACACTTACACATGCATGCAGAGCAAGCTAATAAATTGCCCCGACACACCCTTTGGCAGCAGTACAACCTACCACAACCACATCCCCTCGCCCACAACCAGTGTAACTCCTAATTTAGCTGAGTTTAACAGTGAAATATAGACTCCCCCCATGCAGACTCCATTTCCAGGGCAGGAAGTCAGGAGCTGGGAAGAGAAAGAGAATTGTCACATGGTGGTTTGGAGAACCTGAAAGTTGGATGAAACTCTTCTGGAAAGTTAATCTGCACCGAGACTTCAAGGAAAAGGCTCAGAGAGTGGCTGGAGAATGTCAGATGAAAAGATGCGCGCACAAAGACATGACAAGGTGAAGAGCAGAAACATGCTGCTTCATCTGCCATTATATGAGCCATGCCAACTTTTGGACATTTGGGTTTCTTCACTTTGACAACTCTGCAAAATGGAAAGTATTAAAACGCACTGTTTGGCATGTAAACATTTCGAGAAGTTGGCACTCTTCCAAGAAATGGACTTCGGCGCGCATGCAGCCAGATGGCTGATGTTTATCAGTTTCAGAGCAGCAGTGGCGTGAAGCTGTCATCCCTCCGCCATTAGCATTCGAGAGATGTCCTTCAGCCAAGCAAGAGCGCTGCTCAGTGACCAGCAGGTAATGGGCAAAGACTCGCCGTCATGGTTTCTACCTATCTGTATCCCACAGCTGCCCTCAGCTGAAAAACATTTGACACCCTCCACCAGGTTTCTCATATGAAAAACGGTTGGATGACACAATTTACCCCATTTAGTCTTAAACATACTGATTTACACGCAGCTGCACTTAATTCAACAACGTTTTATTTTTTGTTCTCTTGTGCAACTCAAGGGGCTTATAGTCGTGTGTGTGCAGGAGCAGCGAGTGGAACTTTTGAGACCCCAAACTCCCATCATCGCCAGCCGTAAGCACTACACAAACACCGTTTACATCTGTTGACACTGGCGCTACATCTCTGACGTCACCGTGCATCGTTAGAGCGGAGCGGGGCAGCGTAGTGAGAGGTATTAACCCCCCGGGGATGGAAAACTCAAGTAAAGCTGCTGAGGCGTGAGGCTGCTCTGAACGCAGCCCGCCTGCACTGAGATTCATTTCTTTCTTTCTTTTTTTCAGCTCCCCACCGCTCCTCCTCCTTTCTCTCTCTCTCTCTCTCTCTCTCTCGCTCACTCTCACACCCACATGCACTCACTGCACATCTCTGTTTAGTGTGGCAAGGTAGGGTGACTGTGCTCAGGGGGACATTTTAACTAAATTGTAAATGGCCTGGGTGCAGCTGTTGTACTCTGAAATAGTTAGCAAGAAAGGAGGTCACTGTATCACACCTTATTCTTCAGCATTAACAGTCTCTGGAAGGCAGTATGGAAGACGGCCATTCTCCCGAGAGTTCGGTTTTGACAGGCTCATTAGAAAGCACACACACCACTTGTCTACATGTTACATTTATAACCCTTCACCTCACTGCTGGCCACAGTGTCAATAAGACTTTAACAATCATGTCAAGTGTCAAGAGATAGAATTAAATTGAAAGGTTATTTGAGGGCTGACTATGCCTTAAAAAAATGGAATTACAAACACGCTCTCTCTCTCTCACACACACACACACACACTTCCACATTTTGTTCCCTTTACTTTATTTGAAGTGACAACTGGGTAAGTTACTCCACCAGGAGCACGGCCACCACGATGAGCTCCAGACCTCATGGGCATCATCATGTCTAATAAGTTTATCATTAATTGCAGCCTTTGGGGACATTTGTTCTTAAATGAATTAGTCTTCAACCACTCAGGGCTCAAGACGTGAAGTGAGGAAACACAACTCATTTAGTGAGGCACAACGTGGGCCTGTCTCTTATGTTGTTTCTTTACTTAACAGCATTCTCCAGACATCACTGTCTGCTTCACTATCATCAGTCTGCCCGTTGGCCTGCCTTATGTATAAAAAGTCTCCAGGGAGCACATCAGCCCTACAGGCAGCGTTATCAATGTGACACATTGATTATAGAATTAATTTTTCCAGCTTTTGAAAATGTCAAGGAGCACAAGGACCAGTCAATGTAGGCACATAAGTTAAAAATAAAGTGTGGTGAGAGACCTTGAAATAAGTACAAAGAGCTAGATTTGTTAAGTAAGAAGTCTGGGGGATTGGGGAGAGAAATGCGCTGAAACTGCACATTAAGTTCATGTTAGATATGTTCGGATGCTAGAGGTGTAGAGAAAGGGGGTGCTCTTGAAGGAGATGAGTCTTCAGCAAGTTCTTAGTGGCTAAGAAAGAGCAAAGTCCCTTGTAACTGACTTCACGTAGATAGTTACAGACCAATAGGCCGTTCTGTGAGTACTGTTGACGTAAATCCGACCTTACCACACTGAAAAGACATGTCTCTTCAAGTGTCTGTCACTGTCATAAAAATTATAAATTAATCTCTGAAGTGCTCTGGAGAATAACAAAATATCAGCCTCTGTTACCAAAAAGGATATGTGACAATGCACGGCTGTTTGAACAGCTGGTCTCTGTCCAGTTTTAGTACATATGAGAGACTTCTTGAAGTAATAGAAACAATAATATCCTAAAAATGACCTTGTAAAACTGTGTGTAGAACATGTGCAGATGTTAGCTGAGGCAGGCAGCTGAACCCATAGTGGAAAGGCAGCTTAGTTCCTCAATAACTCTATAGCGGTTGCTTTTTTGGCTTTCAGTCCCCATTTCAGATTAATTTGTCAGGGGCTTTTAGTTGGTTTTTAAGCTTATACTGTTTAACTTGGAAGAACAGCAGCTGCTGCAGTTCTCCAAAGAGTGTCAAGTGGCACTTCAGACACCGAGGCTAACCAGAGGCCTACTGTAGCGAGATAACTTACTGAATCTGATATTGTTTTTGTTAGGATTTGACAAAATGCAAAGCACACTCCAAGACTTTAAGGGTCCCAAGGTAAGGTTTCCTGAGCTCTGCAAAACAGATAAAGCTGTTATAGCAAGGAAACTATTCATTCAGACCCTAAATCTTTTGCAATAACTGGCCGAGCATAAAATCTGTCATCAGGTCAAACAAAAAGTAGTTTGAGAACTGATATGGCAAAAAAGTGTAGCAGCCAATTTCCATGGACTGTAAATTTACATGTAATGTTCCTTATGTGTGGAATTAAGGGGAAAGGAGAAAAAGCAAACTAATAATGCAGTGGTATGTTTGTTAAAACAGCTATAAACTCTCCTATTAAAATTTTTGTACAGAGTGGCCAGTAGAAGAGCACGGAGAGAAAAGCATATGTTGTCATGTGCATCAAAAAGAACTGGGCACATAAAATATCTACGTAAAATATCTCCGGGCAAACACAAGTAGTTCAAGTGGAGAATAATCGTGGTGGAAAAGACTGAAAGTCAAACAAGTCATATGTGAAAGTTTCCCTTCTCACCTCTCTCTTCAGAACAGCCACTTGGGGCGATCGCCTGCTGGATTCATGCTCAGTCAACTTTGGATCGGTGGTCACGTCCGTCCTTTAAAAACCAGCCCGCCAAACATGGCTATCAGCTTTCTTTCAGCTGTTGTCTATCAATGTCAAACTGGATCAACAATGCAGAACCCTTTCTGACTTTCTGCTCCCCTGCTGCACAATTGCAACCCCTCAAACTCTACATGCCGTATCCGTATATACACACTATTGTATTGTCAAGGGCAGGCTGTGAACTCAGGTGCAGCATCAGTGCAGTCAGCCTTATTTATTTATTTGTGTACCAGGCACACGGATCAATATAACTATCCTACTCTAGAAAAAGGCTAGATTGTCAAGAGACAGATTAGGGCTGAAGCAGCATGGTGCCTGTCAGCTACGTATTATCACGCATCCACAAACACACACACACACACACACACACACACACCCACACACACACACACACACACACACACACACAGGATATATTAAAAAATGTTAGGAATCTTAGGATTAAAAGCACTCTATATGTAAATATACTGATTTATTAATGATTATGCACACAGCTTTTCAGACAAAATAGGGCAATAATTAATGTTTTTTTCTATATTAAATAATCTATATTTTTTGATTATTCAAATATGATTATTTTATCATTGCATCAAGCAAAAGGTTTTCACCTCATATTTAACTAAAATCACTTGAGAATTGCAAAATAAAAATGAATGGTGTTCTATTCAAATGAGATTCATATCAAACAGCCATGCACCTCTGATAGGTCAACACCGTTCACATTATTCTGTTAAAAAATGTAGCTCTTGTCATATAGGAAGTGAAAACTGATCCAGATCGCCCACTTTGAAGGCAGATCTGTCAGCCCAACCAAGACACTGCAGACATAAAAAACACAATTTTCTTGACATTTAAGAGTGTGGTTAATTTATTTACACTCCTGCAATGGCATTTTGATGAGTTCTTCATTTTCTCCCCTTTCCAAGTTGCACCTTTGTGCACCACAAAAAAGCCTGATACACCAAACGTATTCCTCCCCGTCTCGAGGTATGGTATGAAAGTGTAATTAATTTGCTCAGACCTTGACCCTTGTCTTGCCTGTTTTTGAGCAACAGTAAAATGTAAAAAAAAAAATAATTAAAAGATAGCCCAAGCCATTAATTTCCCTTTACGATGTACATTTTCTAAATGTGAACACTGAAGGATAAAAATGCTAAATGGTTAAAAAAGTTAAACAGGAAGAGAGAAATTAATTTAGTTGCTGTAGTCATACATTAATCACAATGGTTAAATAAGTTTACTCTAAAATCTCAGGCAAGGAATTCATCATAAAGTAAGACGACAATAACAGAAAGTATAGAGTCCATGATTGGTCTGTCGTGTTTTTAGCATGCAGTTAAAATATCATTAACAGAGAAAGTCATTGTTTACTTAAGTCTTAAGGCTGAACAGTAGTAAAGTATGCCATGGCCATAATTCAGTCCATAAATGCTGTCTTTTACAGTGTTTTATCACATTCCTCCACGCAGACACTTACACTTAAGATATAAGTGTACTCCAGCTTGCATTCTCTGTCTCTTATTGTCCACTTTACAGCAAATATCAGCCAGAGTGATATAGTGGAATAACTGCTTTACAGACGAGGTGATTTGGATTTGAGATGCAAGGTGTGAGAGAAACAGCTCGTAGCATCTCGCGTCTAGATACTGAAAAGTCATTTTGCTCTCCTTGATACCATGGGAACCTAAACACTCA
>JAFBJQ010000448.1:195000-217500 GCA_016785345.1 Trinectes maculatus
TAAAAACATAAAATAGTACAGTCTCTCCGACTCAGAAAAGAAAAAAACTTGCTGTCGCTTGCAACTTTACAATCATGAGTCATATAATTTGGCAAATATGAGGCACTAAACATCCTTCAACTGTTTTCACAAAGAGTTTGGATTTTTTTTTTTTGCATAAAATGTAATAGAGAACTGAGATCAAAACGCAGTGTGTATTTATTGGATTGGAGGCCTTCGCATCACATATCAACAACTCACCATCCTAATTCTTCAGTCACAACAAGGAACTGACCACCTCCATCAATTATTCAACGCTTATGCGCGTCACCTTTGAATTGTTATTCACAAGTTCAGCACACTGCTGCTGAGAATTGAGAGAGAAGCTGCTGACAGAGCACTGGCCATGCCACGTGACACCAGATGGGACATGTGACTTTCACAATGGAATGCACTTCAGGTGACACTGCCATTTTACACTTTAGTATAAAGTGTAGGCCTGTAGAATATTACTGTGTGTTGCCATTATGTACAGTGAGTGTCGCTCAGAAACAAAGACCATGGCGTCTTAGGATTTGTTTGTATTATTTATGTGGCCTTGTTATATTTACATAATCTGCCTGCCATCTGAAAGTGTAGTCAGACTAAATTACAGCGTTTTTATAAAATGGAATATTTTATTTTTTTCTTTAAATGCATACATGCTTACAAATCAAATAATGTTCTAAAACGCTACTAAAAACTAGTATTTTTCATACGTCACATGTCATATTTATTTTTACAAAATTTCTCTTCCCACAGAGAGCTGCAATACTAAACAAAAGTACACATCTTTGGGCTTGTTGCGTATTAGACGAGTAAGGTTTATACATCCCCAGACTGGCACATTTACTTATACATGAAGTTGGTTGGATTGTGATTTGTTTTTCCATAGTTCTCTTGTTTCTCATCCCAGCGGAGGCAACTGACTTCCACAGCCACAGAGCCTCTTGCTGCACCCACTTACTGTAGGCCATCTGGCCTCAGTTCAAAGCCTCACATCCAGTATATGGATGTCTCCTCCAGAGATGTCCTAATATTACCAAACCCCAGAAGGACAAACGGTCCTGCAGCTCCAAGCCAAAGACTAATGGGCCAGCACCAGACCTCCACTTCCTAAATGGATGAACTCCACAGGATTAATGGCAACAAAATAACATGACACAAAAGTCATTATGTGACCTTATTATTTGTCAATAAACAAAGTGTTATTGATTGTAACATTTCAAAGATGCAGGGCAGGAACAGAGGCTTACAGTGTATACCTCACACTGTCTGAGGCACCCACATGCTGATAGTGTCTTGGATTGCACACTATTTCAAGTGAACCGCAAATGCTCCTTTCTTCTGCTCTCCAACCTCCCACAGTGAAATGAGAAGACCAGCAAAAGGTTGAAATATTGGGAGGAATTCTGGGAAAGGACAGAAATACGAGGTTCACAGCAGGTGAGCCACCTACATGCAGAACGCTGCAGACATGCAAGAACAATTTTAAAGTAAGACTATGTTTTAGCATCTCTGAGGATATTATGTGGACTGGACAGTTATTACTTTAAGGTTCAACTTTGCAATGATAATTTTATGTTTAGAATGTTGTTGCCTGTCGGGCACAAAATGTTCATATAGTTTTAAAACGATACACTTTATTTCAGGGCTGCTGTAATTAATTGCATTTCATTGTAGAGGAGTGTTTTTCTTTGGCCACTTAAGAGTAGTAAATGTTCACTATACTTTTAGATGATAAAGAAAAAAACTATACATTTCAGTATAAATGTTTTGGCTGGAAAAGATATTCAAGATATTCAAAAAACAGCAAATCATATGAGAAGCTCAAACTAGAGAAGGTGTTTTGAATCCAGCTGAATGACGATAATAACATCAAAATAACTGCAGGTTAAATTTTCTACCAATTACCATGTTGATTAATTGACTAATTATTCCAGATTTAATTATTGTTGTGAGCTAAATTAATGAACAACAGAGCAAACTGAAAATATGAATGTGTGGAGTCGTTAAAATGAAGGTTCACATTCTTTCTCCTGCCCCTGATCCCATTTGCACAGTTGTAACTCTGAAAGTGATGTAATGTACAGATGTGAGTAACATGACCTTAAAACCCCTCCTTTCCAAAAGTACGCTACCTCAAGGTTTAGAAAATCCATTGTTTACACGTGAATCTGCGGTTGGACACATGCATTCCCCGTGTAATCACTTTAAAATATATAACATATCTAGGAAAGGGTGTGAGCCCAATTCCCTTAACACCCTCCACCCTCCACTCCTTTTACAGTTATCATCAAAAGAAAACACTTCTTTTATGATGCAGTATGGAATAGTCATTTTGAGGCTTCCTACCCTCTGAGACGTCAGCTCTTTCTGTGAGAACTAAGGAGATGAGAGATCAAGATGATTTGTAGCCACAAAGTCAGCTGCTTTTCCAAGACCATGTAAATAAATGAGTTAGTGCAACAAAAAAGGCAGAAAACTAAAGGAAGAGGGATGTCTGAAACTGAATCACACAAGAAATTCCCGAGCAAAAATATATTCTTGTTCTTCTTCATCGCTTTTTTTTATGTCATCACAGTACCAGTTTCTACAGTGAGAATTACAAATAAGTAAAATAAGTTTGCGTCTAGTTATGTCTGCTGCTGTTCTATGAAAGGTGCCCTGTGGAGGTTTTGACCGTTAGCATCACTATGGTCTAATGCTTTTATGAGTGGGGTCTCATATAGTCTGTAATGCATGCACATGAATGGCGTGCAAAAATACAATTCTGGCATAGCAGAATGGCTGGTTTCATTGTATTTTCCTATTTGATGGATAATGGTGGATAACATACAAAGAAGCAGTGGACTGCAACATGTTTTTTAATCCCATTAAGGGTCTGCACACTGCCTGGGAGACAGCACCCAGCACAAAAACATCCAATAGGCACTCATTTTGCTTCCTGCTGTTTGTTAAACCCATTGTTTTGAGGATCTTGAGGTAATAATTAAAGACAACACAGATGACTGAATCCAAGGGCCTGTACTATGAAGCAGGATTAGTGGTCAGTGAGGCAACTTCAGATTTGATTCTGAGTTTTCAGTGAGGTAAAGCTGGTTGACTTAACGCCACACAAGCAGACTCATCATCCCTATAAGAGTTTACAATAAGGTAATAATTAGAAAAGCCCCAAATGAAAAACTTGTAAACTTTGTAAAGACATACTTTTCTCTACATATTCCATTGAAGTAGAAAGGACACATCTGAAGGTCTCATACAGGTATAGTATGTGCTTTGGAATTTTATAAGAAACAGAAATTAATCTTCAGCCCAAATGTCTCTCCACAATAGTTAAAATGTTATCTTACTGTAATGAACCTTGGAAAAACTCATGGCTACAGTTAAGTGTCGACCATTTAACTGCTTACAAATAGACTCCCTGAGAGGTATCATTAGAGAAAATCAGTCAATACAATTGCTCTCAGAAAATAGTTTGTGGAACAGCTTCTTACCCTGTTGAATCAGTCCATGTGAATAAAACCAGTAGACTAATTTCCATCTACTGGAGGCATATTCTTTTTTTTAAGAAGGTATATTTAGATGTTGTTCCTGGAAAAAAATAATGTTTTTTTAAGCAGCAATACGTAGAAAAAGCACATGTGTTGGACATTATGCTGCTTAGCTATTTAGTCTTCTGTGCTGCGGAATCACACTAAAACAACACCATTAAATTCAGAGGAAATGCATTAAAAGAAACTGCTTTGCAAAGAACTTTTTGGTTCCCACACATGCTCAATTTGTACTAATGGGGCATACACCCAGTTTTTGAAAAGTGGAAATAATGGCTTAGACAAACAGAAGAAAAACACTAAAGAGCAGTAGTAACAACCAACAAGTATGTGCTTTAGTCCTTGGACCGTAAATGTATCGAAGTAGAGTGTGGTATCAGTCTCACCATGGCTGATTACATAGCTTAATAGTCTTGGCCTCACCTCATGTTTTACAAGCCCAAACGGTCCCAGCGGACTGATAAATCATCGGCATATTGAGTAAGATTGCTCCAATGAACTGCTGCCATTCCCAGGTTTCTAACTAGTGGGGAGCAGATCTAATAACAAGCCAATATAAATAATTCTCTATCCTGTACAGGTTGCATTCAGTATAGCCTACTTTCTCTTTTTTTCTGTGGAGATTTATGCACCATAGATCTCAGCTTGAAACTATGTGTTTTTCTACTGGAGACAAAAATACACAAATCATCTGACAAAAAAGGCGAGGCGGCTCGGCTCTGGATCTACAGTAAAGCACAATGCATTCCCAAGAAAACATCCGCCGTGCTACAGGTGGGCTGTGTCAGGGAATGAAGCCGTGAAAAGGTTACTGCTGACAGCTCAACAGACTGCTCGTTATGTGAACAACCTTCTTGTCTGAGTACTAGTTCATCATAAATGCTATCAGAAAAAAGTAAACACTATGTGCCGCAGGTAAAGAAACCGTTATTATCAGCTCCTTTTTAATGGATGCTGTAACTTAGACCTTGACCATGGACGGTATAAGGTCTAATTTGGTCAGTTAGGCTGTTTAAGCACACCTTCAAAACCAGAAATCTCTTAGGCCACAGAAAAAAAGCAGCTATGAGAAACTTCAATTTTGTGTTTTAACAACTGTCCAAACTGACTTGTTTAATTTAACAACAAAAAAGTTACAAAAACCGATACATAACAAAGAATAAAACAAGATGCTTTAATTAAATTATCCCTACATTTTTAATTTCAGTCTAAATAAGGCATTTGAACCTTAAAAGGGGTTAATTACAATTACAGTTGATTAATTTAGGAAAAACTATATTTATATTTACAGGTCATGATTTAAATGTAAATACTGCTGATTATCCATAGTGATATAAATTTACTGTTATATTAGGACTGGGGTTTGATTTCCAGCCACTTGTTTCCAGCCACAATTTAGACTATAGGATAATGTAATTATTTCCATGTCCAATATACATGATATAGTTTAACGTGGATTTACAATGATGCTGAACCATTAAGAGGTTTGGTGTACCTTTCAGCCAGTTAGATATAAAGAGCAATAAAGGACAGAATAATAAAAATATATAAGGCTGCATGTAAAATACAAAGAACAAATAAGCAAAAAGTATAAACCTATACATTTTAATCACATTGTAAACAAATGTTTTTTAAAGAATATGAAAACATTTGTGAAATCACTCAGAGCCTGAGAAATCACATTGGTGGTTCATGAAGCAAAATAACATAAATTTGCAGAATAGCCAAAGGCGAAGAAAGCGGAAAAAGCGGCGTCTAATTCTGAGCCTAAATCTCAGAGAATCAAGACCAATTTTAATGATATGTAATTAAGGCCTAAACAAATTTTCCCCAACGGATACGATTAATGGGGAACTTATTACGGGCTATGGCACCCAAGGGGGTAATACATTCATACTAATCTCATGGCTGTCAGCCTAGGGGCTTCATTGCTATTGAAATGCCTTCATATTAAGGGCAGGAGATGACAGGAGGTATAGAGTCCAGGGAGTTAAAATTAAAGGTACGATAAATGAACCACACCGCTTGTAAAATAACAACAAATGACCATCAGGAATCTACATAACAACAAATGATGATTGAAATGTGGAATTTATTTTATATATACTATTGAGTCATGGGGGGAAAACAAGGATTCGACAAATAAATACTGACTGATTTAAACAAAAGAAGTCACTGACAAAAACAACAACTGTAAACAAAGAAAACTATAACACATATTATTAGAAGCAGAGCTACTTTGTGTATATCATGTATAATACTTGTAGCTGTAGCTGGGTGTTGTTTCACTGTGCATGAGGACAGAAGGAATCACAGACTGGCCAGGATGAGCAGTTTAGGAGCGTTACATTCCATATAATGATTATGTCTCACTGGTGTATGACAAATCACTACTTTTGGCATTGTGGTTGCATTAATTGCTTGCACACAACCAGCTCCATTACCCCATCTGGGCAGAGTTAAAAGCGTACAAATAAAAAGTGCCTCTCAAATCTTTCAGTCTGCAGACAAACTGGAGACAGTGGCATTGACAGAAAACTTAATGTCAGAAGTGGGCCAGTGATTGATGACTCTTTACCTGAAAGCTTCAAGAGTGTCTGCGGCACAGAAATGGTCTTCACAGAAAGTACAGAGCACACATAGATTCGGGCAGTGGGCGTACATGATTTGTGTGTTTCCATTTTGCGGGTAAATCAAGGTAACTTATGACAATATAATATGTACAATATAACAATATACAACATCCTCACCCACAAGACCAATCTCTTTTTCTTCCACAACACAATCCTCTAGTAGCTTAAAGTGAACATATCTTGATTTCTGGTTTATCAGAAGAATATTTAATAGAGATGATAATCATATCCATGCACACTAGTTCTGATAAGTGGATAAAAAGGCAAAAAACACTTCAGTTTAATCACCTCTGAGTAAGGCAGGTCTCAGATCAAAGTGCAATAATTGGGACCAGTCTTCATGAAGCTGACATTAAGTAATTAAAAGATTCACTGACTGCGATGTAGACCGTGGTTGGTAAAAATATTTTGCTGACTTTCACTGATTAAACTCTAAATAATAATTAAAAAATAGAAAATGTTGGGTTCTTGGGAAGATGAAGCTATAATACGAATGGCAATCACACACCATTAAATGGTACATGATGACAACTTCAAATGTTAGAAGGCATAACACTTAAATATGTTGATACTTGCTAACATTAAATAAACAGAATACACTACTTGACTATTTCATACATTCTGTGTTGTCTGCACATTTTGACTTTTTTGAAATACTGGAAATTTATTCTTCCATTTTCCAACTCATGTCCACACAAAGACAACTGCTTTGTTCTAAGAGAGTCACAAACTGAAAACGCTGATCACTAATCTGTGGCTGAGGTAAAGCTACACTAAAATAGAGTATTACTGGCTGAAATTCTATACAAACTTTCAAAACATACACGGGGAAGTGACGCTTGTGTTTCAGAATAGTCTTTCAACTGTGTACGCCACTGCTGCAGTTAATGGAAACCTGAAACAAACGTCCAGCAGAATAAGTACTTTACTAATTACAGCGCTTACAGTGCTGATTGTAACTTTGCTAGTTAACCTTATGGATATCTCTGTAAATGTTTCCTCCTGCTCACTAAGTATTTTCGCAATCCCTCTATACATCCTGCTCTTTGCATTATTGTGCTCTGTTGTCAACACCGAGAAAAGCTGCCCGCATTATTAAAAAACAATTGCCCCATAGTTCCGAATGAAGGCTGGAGTGGACCTGCGTATGTTTTAGTTGGCCTCCCTAAACATCTAGCTAATGGGCTAAATTGCTTTCAGATTGAATAGCCAGCATAATGACTAGGAAGTGAAAAGACACTGGATATTCGAGATGAGGATGGAGACATGAATTTGAATATGTCAGAGCCACAATTACTAATTTAATACAATTATACAGGTAAAACGCCAGTTGTCTACAAGCCACTGATAATGGCCACACGCAGCATGTTGGATGAATCCTGAACTCTAGATAGTAATGGCTAACTTTTTAAGTACTGGGAAACATATACATACAAACAACATTTTCCATATGTAATTCTCTGAGAATGGCATGTGAAGGCTGAGCAACATCAGAGGCACAACTGGGTATCTGTGTATCCTACTTCTTGACTTTCCTTATTGCTGAAGATAGAGTAAGATGAAAGCTCCAAATGTTAGAGGTGATGGTGGTATCTGATTGCTCAAAATTGTGAGGAAAATGATTTTGATATCTTAGAAGAAAAATCTCTCACGGCGGGGGAACCTCCCTGAGCTTGACAAGGGGATCGACACCAAGGCGCCACCTCCCAAAACAAATAATGACTATGACTCCCCAGGAAAGTGAGAGATTATTATAGTGTCGGAGAGCATATGCTTCTGGACCAGCAATTCCATACTAGCAGGGGCAAAGGCTTCTGCAAGAATAAGCAGTGGTATTGAGAAAATTCTGGAGGCATCCTTTGGTGGTTACATGCCATTCCTCAAACAGCTTTGTCTTTGAGTGAAGGGACATGCTGGTTTTTCCATGGCTAATGTGTTTTCCACTACCTTTGTGACAGACCCAGCATCTGCATCAAATTATGGCCACTAAAGCAAAGCAGTAGCAGTGGCTGCATTGTCTTTAAGGTGGAGGTTTACTTGCCAAAGCTGTCTGCATATTCCCATGAAGCCTGCAGCGTGAACCCTGCAGCCGAAGCGCTCCCAATCAGAACACAGCTAATAACATCCACTGACAGTAATCAGAAGGATATGTTGCAATCACTGCTACACAGCAAGAGTCCTGCTTGCAGGAAACAGCAAGAGGTCTAGCTATCACACAGCAAGAAGCTCAACCTCCACTGTCAAAATGAAAGCTTTCTGACTTACCTATTAATAAATAGGCCCAATTAAGTAACGGAAACTATTTACCAACACTTTGAATTAAGTTGGTTTTAAACAGTGCACCACAACTGCAGTTGTTACAACACCTCTTAACACAATGGTAATCAAATAATATTATCAATTAATATATGATCAATATTCACGCATTTCTACAACTGTAATTACAATGTTGTGCAGCACTAGACTAACAGTTAACTGATCAAATCAATTACGTGATGAGAAAAAAAGATCAACAAAGTATTCCAATAATAAAATAAACAGTTTCTAAAAATTTCAAGCAAAATGTAAAACATTTGCAAGTGCCAGCACCTTAAAGTTGTTTCTTCTTTTCTGTCATGCACATGTTTGCTTATATGTTTGCTTTTATGCACACCTAAATGTTTGTTCATCATTCTGATATTTGGTATTACAATTATAATATTATAACATTCTTTTTTTCACACTTACTGTTTTTTTAAGACTGGGAGTATGATTTTTTTCATTTCTTTTTTAAAGATATTTTGACAATGCCCTGTTTCACTGTCACTTCATTAGACTAGTTAATAAGATGTTCAAAACATTCCGGAAAGGAAGAGACAACACAAGAAATGTTACTTTCTCACTATTCTGTCTGTCTCGTGGGAATATTTGTCCCCAAGCTGTAACTTTAAACCCACTCACTTAGTAATTCCAAGTAGTGTCCCCTAGGCAAAAAGTGGAAATAAACAGACACAGGTACTGGCAAAGACAGCACTGCTTCATAAACTGTCTGTCTTTCCATTCAGGGAGACATGATCGTATGTCTCTCACCAGATCCTTTCCGAGTGCTGGCAGAGCAGAATAACAAAGAGTTTTCTTTTATTTGGAAACTCTCAGTATAAGGTGAAGAGCAGGGGTTCACTTGGCCAAAACAGAAACACATTGTCCTGTCAGCAAACCGGTTGTCTGAGAGGTCTTCGGCTTGTCAACATGGAGTCCGGTACCCGATGATGTCTCTTCACTTTTAAAGGTGAAGAATGAATGTTTTGTTTTTGTTTGTTTGTGTCTGTCTAGTGATCCTCTGACCCTGACGCACACAGACATTGGTTTTTTTGCCTGATGTCTAGAACATATACTAGAAGGTTTTGGTGTTATTTAAATGTACAAGGTAACAGAGGTGGTTGTACCCTACGGGTGAATTCTACACTAACAATAACATATTCTGCTATCATGGGGGATTCTTTTAAATTGCTTCTATGCATGAAAGAAAATCATTGTTTATGTATGAAACGTTGCCTTCAAACTCAAAAAAAGAAGCAGAATTCTTTTTCCTAGTCTCGTCCTCCAGTCTTAGTCATAATATGTCATAATCTATAAAGCGGCTTTTAAAGAAGCTGCTGTAACAGGACTGAGTTAAATTTACAATGTAGCGTTTATGTGCATAAGATGGTTTTGATTACACAGCTGCCATATTTACTCTGGTTTAAAAAGGTAATTAAAACATAAATGAAGCAAATCAGTGCTGTGTAATGTCATACCAATGTGTGAAATCTGCAACCAGCAAGGGCGGCAGACCGACAAAGATTGCTCTGGTTACTTCTTAGACGATAATTGCTATGGCATGTCTTCATTTTTTTATTTATTTTTTATTAATTAACTTATTTTGATTTATTTTGATCGGCAGAAACTATTTAATTATCTTTTTACATGAAACATGTGGCCAGAGAAAGCATTTGGAATCAATAAACGTGATTACACGGATTTCTGGTTTTATGGTATGTATTACTTCAGTGTGTGTCATAGAAACTTCTGTGCATGACTGTGCACCAAATCACACCACAGGAAAAATGCCATTGCTCTATCATATGACAGTAACCATATAATAATTATGCAGAAGATGAAAAGAGAAATGCTAAAACTACAGCTTAATTCTTAATATTGTAATATGAAATGCTGATGGGGTAAATTATCATGCAGCATTGAGCATTGTGTGTGAACACTGACAGGCTGAAATGATAAACATGCTAATGCCACCAGGGAACACAGAGTGCAAAGGTGCAAATGTGCACTACCCTGGCTGTGTGTTTGTTGCCCTAAGGGGTATTCACAGTATTCAGAATGAGAAACAGCAATCAAAATTGAAGAACTTATTCTTTTTAATACCTTATAACTAGCCTGTTAGTCAGAACACTTTGGTCCGAGTCCAGGTATTAAGTACTCATTTTAGTAGCTCTTATTATAACCCTGTCTTAAACCTTCATTGAAGGTGAAGAGAAAATGCAGTGTTGAATGCCAGGCATTTTATCATTATTCACCAGCGAGAGAGCGCGAACGAGAGAGAGAGTGAATGAGAGAAATGAAACTGAAGTAAAAAGAAGGAGATGGTGAGAGGTGGAAATAAGACAGGCTCTTTTTCCATTTCATTCCAGTCCATTTCACAAACATCCACATTTGAAATGTGGGGAGAAGGCAAGAGCTCAGAGTACAACATCTATCCACAGAGCATTAGGAATGTGCTGTAGACACAAGAGATCATAAAAAGATGGGCAGAGAAGCCATTGTCAACATCAGTAGAATTTATGCTGAGTGCGGTCCCATTGTTCAGTGGGTACGAGAGGTGAGGCTGATGATGCCTGTATGTGATTGTTAATGCACTGGTGCTTCAATGTGCAGCAGCAGTTGTTTCATACAGCGGTACAATGTGGTACATTTCTGTCAGGCACACAGAGAACACGCTTTCGCCTGCTGTCATTGTTCTTTTCTGCTGCTATTCTCCTTTTGCTCAGGGAAGTTTTTATGCATTTTTAATTCCAGTGGTTACCATGGAAATGCATTTTTTTTGTTTTTTTTTGTCAGCCAGACTGTGAAAGGCAGGTGCATGGGGACCCAAGGTGACAGTAGTTGAAACATGTTCAAATGATTCACCAACGGAGCCCACAAGCAAGGTCATAGCATTTCCGTTCTATTTCGGAATATGTGATCCTCCCGACTAACAAATAAAATTAATTAGACCGGTCAAGTACAAAATTATGTGTAAACATACAATTACTCTTTGTCTGCAGTGAAATTATTTTTAGCTGTCTGGCACCTTGCAAACTAAAACGAAAATAATGAAACACATTTTATTTGTAGTTAGTTATAAAGAAATAATACATTTTAAATGTTTATATCAAAAATGTATGGATTTTAATATGTTGTTGGTGTTTACAGGAAACATTTATCAAACATATGCCTCAATTTTTTTACCAAATGATGTTCTTTGTTCCACTGTTACAAGAAGCTCACAACCTTGACTGGTGTGCACAATGAATCATCTCAATATATTTTGACCTGTGAGATAAATGGCCAGGTTCAAAGGTCACGGATGTTGTGGCAGAGGACAAAACTGCAAGGGTAGTGGAACATGGAGTGAGGCACAAAGTGATACTGGCTTGAACAGTTCTGGGGATATGGCTCCATGAGAAGTGCGCACTGTCTGGGAAAAGGAAAAAAAAAATCCTTTGGGTCCTCCAAGAGCTTAAGCTGCAGCACTGCCTTTGACGAGGAGGCAGACCTGGGCGTCAGTGCAGAATTTACAGACTTCCATTTCCTTTTCAGGTTTTATTTTCAAATCTGCTCCAGAATTATTGTCACCGGTGTCAGCTGAGTATTTGTTTTGGTGATGTGCCAACCGCATCCAAAAGTGTGTCTGAGAAAAATGGGAAAAGCATCACCAAGGAGGACAAAGCATAACTCCACTAAGCCTCAAGGGTCCCTCAGGCCATATTTTAAGGAGGCTAGAGGGTGAATATAGCTGTGTACACTATGCTTGTATCTCCTATGTGTTCCACTGGTTGGAAATGGCTGAACAGATGCTAATAAGCTTGCTCTGTCATGCTTAGACTGTCAGACCTGGTGCAACTGCATGTTAAGATAAAGAGCCTACATTTGGTAATGCCAAATCCCGAAGGTCCTAGATCCCACTTGAGTTTTAGCATATGAATGAGCATAAGCAATGCAAATATATTTCGAGGAAACTTTGTCTGCCTTTCTTTTCAGCTCTCAGACTACGAGTGAAACTTCTCCCTAAACATAAATCCATCTGCTACCCAAACTGTTGTTTCTGCCTGGAGATAGCTTTTGTTCATGGCTGGCTGGCCTTACATTTTGTGCTCGGTGATTGGCAGTGTCCAGCCGGCCAGTTCCTTGAAGACTCCCCCTGTACTGTCTAGAGGTCCTCTGCTATTGATTTCCTGCTTGCGCTCGCTGCTTGACCTGCCAATCAATGGTCAGAACAGTGGGATGTCATTGGGAGCAAGTTGACGACGTGTGATGCTTGGCAGACATGTAACTGATGGCACTGAAAGAGCCAAACGTGTTCGGGAGAGAGAGAGCAAGAGAAAGAGAGAGAGAGCAGACAGGAGGAGGAGAAACTAAACCCACATCTTTTAAGTTAGAGACAGAAAAAGTAAAGTTAATCTTGAATTAAAAAGCAATGAGGTGGTTATACATTGGAGGGGAGGGGTCATCTGAAATCCAATCAATTTCGAAAGAACCACCTCGCAGCAGGGAATGACTCAGCTCTGTTCAGCTATGTTCTTTTTTGTAAAGTGCAAGCAAGTGTGACTTACTGTACTCATTCAATCCAAGTAAAAACTGATTAGCTGTGAAGAATAAATCTTCAGAGAAATACATTTGAACTGTGAACACCAGAGTGGAAACTATGGAGAAACATTACACCACACACACAGAACTCTGCTGTGTCATTTTGGAGATGAACTCAAAGGGAGGCCCAGAAAAGAAATAATAGGAAAATGGCAACAAGAACATTTAAATCTGTAAATTTATAATGAGATATCCCAATGAACATTAAAACATATACACACAATAGTAAGATTAAATCAATAAATACAGTACACACAATAGTAAGATTAAATCAATAAATAGGGTATATACATTTTTGTTTTTTTCCTTTCTCAATAGATTCAAGAAAAAATTTACTAACAACAAAAAACACTTCCATATGACTTCCATTACCACTGGTTTAAATACGTTTGTTCTAAGTAGTACATTAAGTTTAAAGCATAAAGCAAATGTTCTAAATGTGTAATTGCTGTTCCAAAACATCTTTTAAAAGTAATGGATGCTATAAGTTACAAAATTATCCTGAGTTCTAAAAATAACATCGAAGAGGAAAAACAGTGTATGTCATGCCCACAAAAGAGCCTGTGTTTCTGTTGCTAAAGTAATTTTTGAACAATTCAGTATTATTTAATCTGTATCTGTTGTTGTCACTAATTACCTTCCAACATAGTTAACAGAATAAAACAAGAAAACATGATGAATTTTTCATCAGCTTGTTGCTGTAATGGCTGCTCAACCCATTAATGTGTCCCACTAGAATCCTTATGGACCAGTCAGCATGAAAATATATATCTGCATGAATACTTCATTGTCAGTTCTGCTTCGCTCCACACAGTCCTCGAACCATCAACCTTCAGTTGATCAAACAAGGGTTTTAATCCTTCTCTAAATAAAAACAGTATTTAATACTTGCGAACACATGACATCCGATACAGAATGCTTTAGTTTCTTCCAACTGGGATTTTCTCTTTTAGTCAAATCAGCAAAATAAATAATTAAAAAATAAACTGGAGACACTCAATTCTAAATAAAGTACTTCAAACTTCTTTTTCAATAACTCTGCAAGGATGGTCGAGGCAGACGTTCAGCTGATACAATGCTATTTTGTTGTCTAGGGTACTGGCGTCAGCATAATCAAAACGTGCCAGCGGTAGACCTAGCATCAAGTTGTCTGCAAAGGAAACACTTTACCCGTAGCTTCACTGACAGTTATGAGAACCACCATTAGTGCATTATGCATAATTGTACATGCACTACTATCAAGTGTCAGTGAAAGACAACGGGTAGAGAAGCTCTCTGTTGACTGTGCCACATTTGTTATTGTGAACCATCAGCATTTCTCTATGTAAATGGAGTTGTTACAAAAGGCCATTTTCCAATCTACTGCCATGAAATCACTCTACCTACCCCTGGTAATGACCAACCTAGGAAGTGGATTTACACTTAATTTATTTGCACAAAACACACAACCAGTTAAAATACAAATCTGTGTCCTGCACAAAAGGTTTTCCATGAAGATTTATATTTTTAATATTTTTTAATATGCAGACTATATGTGCACTGCCTGTCTTTGTAATGATGAATGACCTAAAATTGCAACACTTATTATTATTTGTTATTGTGAACCATCAGCATTTCTCTATGTAAATGGAGTTGTTACAAAAGGCCATTTTCCAATCTACTGCCATGAAATCACTCCACCTACCCCTGGTAATGACCAACCTAGGAAGTGGATTTACACTTAATTTATTTGCACAAAACACACAACCAGTTAAAATACAAATCTGTGTCCTGCACATAAGGTTTTCCATGAAGATTTATATTTTTAATATTTTTTAATATGCAGACTATATGTGCACTGCCTGTCTTTGTAATGATGAATGACCTAAAATTGCAACACTTATTATTTTTTAGAAACCTGTATATGTACATTTTTTTCTGGAGGTACACTTTATTCAGTTTCACTAAAGCCAATTTAAAGAACTTCTCTAGGTCGACAACAGAATAGTTTATTGATTACCTGTAGAGAGTGGAAACCAATGCAATATCCAAGCCACATGAGCGACTGCATTAGCTGCTCCCCATTCCATGTATGTGCACATAGCTACATGGACTCGTGGCATTATACCATAGGATTTTTCTCTGTCATTATCTTCTCATGCAGGCACTCACGTAAGCACACGCACTCGCACATACGCACAAAGAGGCAGAGCACGAACAGAGAGTATATGGATGACTCAACTTCAGGGTATCAAGGTCATCTTCCAGAGGGAAAAAAAAACCACTGAATGTACTACCACTTCACATCTCACAGTCCTTTTGATCAGTGTCTTTCTGGTTGCTTTGATCAGCTGCTTATCATTAGTGATTGGTGATGATGTGTACTTGACAGTCCAGTGTGTGATTAGACAAGGATAGAGAGCCATAGCAGAACATGAAGCTGGAGGGCTGTGGGGCACACTTCCCATCAAGATGTGTTCCAGTGTAATTAGACATTAGCACCCAGCAGGAAGCCTGCTAACATGAGCTGAACCCCGATTAGAATGATTATCAGAGATAATTCACTTTAATAAGTACATAGCAGACCACCAGACTCACGCAAGTAACGATACAACTGGATGCTTTTGTAATTACTGCTTAATTGGAGCATGCAGGGCAGCTGATTTTAATGCAGAATTTAAAAAAGGGGCTGAGACGACGTCTACATTTCAATAAAATTATTAGAACCATTCATTAAAATATTTTAAAGCTGGAACTATAGTCATAATAATAACCTATATTTGCACAGCACATTTCATATGAGAAAGGTTTCTCAAAAAGCTTAACAATAAAGAAATTTATTTTATCATATTTTAACATATGATGGAAACCTAAAGCTTTGAAAAATCCCCCCAAAGATAATTAATAATTATTTTAAAATTATTATATAAATGTGTTTTTTTTGTAAAAGATTTTACACGATTTTTCTTAGATCTAATACTGTACATTGTATTTAAAATGCTTAAATAATATTAAGACTAACAGAAAGTATTGCAAAATTTTTAATATTTCTATTTGTACCATACAGGTATTTTTTTTATTATAGTCACTCCAACTATAAGAATAAGATCAATAGCCAGAAAGATAAAGACTACAATATTATGTTGTGCTGAAAGTGCATTCGACTTGACATGATAAAAATCCTTACAAAATTTTGCAAATGTGGGAGCGTCTTTGTTGAAATAAAAAAAAGAAAATCGGCCACCTCTGAGATAGTGCTCTTTAATATCACAGACAGCTAAGCGTAGCTTGAAGCTACAGACATTGACAAGCCTGGCCTGTTGGGACCACAGGAGATAAGCATGGCACACAGAAAATACAACACTTGACTTTTCCTCCTCGTCAGATACAGTTGTGCAGGGATTACAAAGTCAGTGGTTGCTCTTCTATTTAAATACAATATCTGTTTAGAAGTAAGAAGAGGAAAAAACATTCCACTCCCACTAGAGTGGGATCAATCATCAACTAATTTTACTGGACTGCTCATGTGAGACGCAGCTGGGAGTCCAGGATCCCCAGACAGGCCTTAGCGCGCTGGGCCACTGCTCTGAAACACTGCATTAGGGTTTGTAGGCATGATTAAACGGTTTGTGTTTTACAACAAATAACTATTTGAAAACACACGCGCACAAATACACACCGAGAGTTAAATATGAACATAAAGAGAACATACGCAAATAAGAGGCTCCTTGCAAGTAACTTATTATTTATAAAACTCAATCTGCTCTTGACAGGATTTTATGATACAAGGGACAAAAATAAAGTTTAAAACACAGCCGTAGAAGTATCAGATAAGACTATACAATATACCTTACAATGTTTTTTTCCCCAGGAGGCCGATAATACCTGCTACCCACTTTCTTTTTGTTTTTTGCTTCCACATGCTGGGTCAAAGTGTCACCCCTATAACACTTATATTTGTTACTTCCCATGGGCCTAGTACTGTTTTACCTCACGGTTACTATTTATAACGAGCATAAAGGCCACTGTCCATTTAGAGAGGATGCAGATATCGGACATGTGTGACATTTTCCACATATTTAACAGTAAAGGATGTCCTGTTCGTAATATTTTTTCAAGGCCATAATGATATGTAAGCCGAAAAAATCTGACGCTCCATGACAGGGTAAAATGAAATCATTCTGGTCATGTATGCCAGCAGCGGTGAGAATATCAGCACTTGAGGGAACCACAGTGTCTGAGACAGTGACCCTTACTTCTTGTTACCTAATTTAAACATATTTGAATATACAGATACATAAATCCAATGGTTGAAGAAAAATAACTGCAGGTTCCAGTATTTATGTCAAACATGTAGTAAAAATCTACAAGACAACTTGCATATTTGTTCCTAAATAATTTTTATTATAAATGTCTATATTTCCATCTCTAATTAAATATCCGGTATGCCCATTAACTACATAGTACACAAATATACTACTGTCTGTGTATTGAAATGTATTCAGTTTTTATTTTATACTTTTATGTTGGTGGAAATGGGAATTTTATGTCACAGTCATTTAAAGTATGACTTGTCAGGCTAAGAAAATTTAAAAAGGTTGTTTGAAATTGTGGACCCAAGTTCCTAAGTTTGAGTCTCTAATTGTTTATAGTCTGCTGAAGGCCAAAGTAAATACAAGTTTAGCCTTAGCGTTGGCATCATAGTTGATTACCTGTGCACTTAATTTCTAATTTTAAAAGTATGACATTATCAAATTTGTATGCCATCAAAGGCAAATGCTCCTCTTCGAAGGTTATTGGCTTGGTTACGTCCCCTAGAATTAATTGGCTGTTCCAAAACCAGACAGTTTTCTGGCTAGATGATGAAAATATTTTCATAATTACATAAACGTTCACCTGCTCGCATGTTCTGAGCTACTGCATCACAGTAGAACTAATGGTTATTGATCAGCTCAGCCCCTTCTTGCCCTGGTGTCAATCTCTGTCTCACAAACACGCTGCAAAGAAACCATCTGTCATTGTCAAACTGACCTGGAGAAATCCCACTGCTAAATAAATAAATGAAAAAGACAGCATGAAATCAGCATCAACAAGAAAAAGAAAGAAAGAAAGAAAGAAAAAAGAAAGAAAGACTTTATTACCCATGGCCCAAAAATTTCACATCACAATAATGACTTCAAGTCATTATTTACAGTGATTATTGTCATTCATCTGTCGTGAACTCCCCACATTATTTTCTAACTACCTCAAATCCCTTTACTCACTCATTTAACCTTATGTATGGTATAAGTGTGACAGGAAGTTGGCTGGTGCTAGAGAGGAGAAGTGACAGCGGTTTAATTAAACTATCAGTGCCTTTTTTTGCCATTAGGCACTTCATCTGGCGCCTTGAGCTGTGTCACTGGGAGTGGATAGTTGGTTCCATTATCCAGAGGCAGTCAATATGACCTGTCTATTAACAGATGGCTTTTATGTCCTACCTGCTGAAATTGTTCACTGACGAGAGCAGGTGCCTGAAATTTTATTTATGCATCATCATGTTACTACCCTGTGCACTGGTGTAGCCAGTAGCAAAGTATTGTTTGCAACCCCCCCTCTCTGTGAGTGTTTGTGCATGCACACATGGCCACAATGCCACCATACTTGGTGGGAATATTATGATATCAACATGCACGATGCAGCGCACTATGTAACAGATACATGCAAAATTCTGCTTGACTGCTGGGGAGGGTGGGATTTCTCTTGGTCCTGCCAATGGCAACCCATCTGACTTAGACGAATGGGTCGAGGTTTTTGTGTCTCTGTGTGTGAGTAAGGGAATGTGAGAGAGAGGAAGATAAAGAGTGATTGCCACAGTGGGGTAAAAAACATTACACACAAGCTTTACAGTAAAACAAAGGACAGTAGTGAACAGTAAAGCATCTCATATAGCAGTGAAAGATGTTTAGATCTAATTTGTTGGAATTAGGACAATCGCTTGAGCCAACATCTCAATTATTGGTTCTATTTTCTCCAGCACCACCGGAGTGTAACATGTCATTCTGCCACAGAAGAAATAACTGGCAGAATTCACAAAAATAACTAGACAGCTCAAGAAATTACTGGAGATGTATACATAGCATCTAGGTAAGCAGCCAAACACCATTACATTGTCTGCTGACTTAAGGGAGGATAAGAAAATTGCAGTTTAAATCCACCTTTTGTTAAACAGTTGTTATTTTGTATGCTGTACAGTTCAATCAAAGACCCAAAGCACACGGCTTTCACTTTATCTGTGTTATCAGCATTTTGTGTAGTGCAAAAATTCTGTATTGTGTTCTTATAAATATTGGTCAAAGAGAATGTGAAAAGCTCAATAGCCAAGCCAACCCCATATAAAAGAGGAGGCAAGAAGAAAATAAATGTGTCATATTCATGATTTACACCAGATTCCAACAAGAATCATGTGGTTCAAGAGTTTGTGAACCGCACCGCCATTTCTGCGTGCCATTGCAAGACACTGCAAATGCAGAACAAATAAAAATCAAAGTCTTCCAATTGATATGCATTGGACGTTTGCCAACTGTTCAGATAGAGATGCCTCTCCAAACAGTGGTTGGGAGATAAGGGGTAGGCTTGGCTCTGGCTGTGTTTGTTGGAGTGCTGGAACAGCAATGACAGATGGAAGGTCACTGTACTGATATGAAACTTGACAGGTCTTGTTCCTGCCATTGTTTTTACGAACTGAGACAATGTAACCAAGAGAAAGCTGTGCTGAGAGAGAGAGAGCGTGAGAAAGAGAGTTGTTGGCTTGCGTTTTAGCTGCTAATGGACTGCTATGGTTGTGTATGTATATGTGTGGGTGGGCGCGCGTGTACTAGCATTGCAGAACGATGGGGACTTGGTCCAGGACTGATGAGATGCTTCAGGGATAATGCCAGCCGTGGAGTTGATATGTGATTTGGGAGAGGGCTTTATGCAATTTTTTACTCATTATTCTTAATCACATACTTCAGCGTTTTCTTCACACTCTCCTTCCTCTCAGCGCCACTACTCCCTCCCCCTCCGCTCCCATTCTTTCTGCCGCCTTCTCATATCCTCAGTCTGGAGGCTGACAGTGACAAATAGAGGAACACCACAGCAGTATCTCCACACGACTGGAGGGACAAATTATTACAGGTTATTTTCCTCTTCTTTTCAAAAGCCACGGTTATTCATGGGAGACTATGAAATATCCGAAGACCTAAACTCCGAGATGTCTTATGTCAGTTTAAGGATAACACATTGTTAGCTCACGTTCATTGCTGTTGTATTTCCACATGATTACATCCACCTAATATCTATTTTCTGAGCAGCTATCTTAAGATGGGAAATAACTTTAGGAGTGAGATTTAATTTAATTTAATTTCAACACTGACTATAATAATGTTTAACTGGATGTTGAATATTATAACTTTATAAAGAGTAGGTGGCCTTAGGGGTCAGGTTTTTGTTATTCAAGCAACACCCACACACTCACACTTCAAGTTTTCAAACTTTCAAAATACTATTAAAAAGACTGGTACGTTATGATTCTGTTTTAATCATCTACAATGATTTGCTTTTTTACAAACCCTTATAGTTTAAGAGGTTCAAAATGATCAAACCCTCAGGATGGATTCAATGACATTAGTTATGCAGGAGTGAATAGAGTTTCTCTATGTCAAAATGTATTTTTGCATGACGATAAACCACTTATGTTGCTTCCATGCAATATTCAGTTTTGTGAAAACAATATTTTAGACATCTTTTTATTCAGTTATTCAAAATAGACTTCCCTCAGTAGACCAGTCAGGGGTAAAGGACAAGTCTGTATTCCTAGGTGTAGGCCCCATCAGGGGAATAACTCATAAACATGTCATCTCTTCAGGGAAAGCGGCATGCAGCTGAGATGCCATGCTAGACAGGGAACTAGTGGACTGCATAATTTCCTTTGCTGCAACTGACACCTTTTCCATGTGTAGCCACTAGACTAGGCTTAAGTGTGATGGCTATGCATCATTATGCCTTGGAAATGGAGGGTGCAAAAGTGCACTAGCAGTGACTGGTTTACATCTGACAGTTGGCCTTGTTTTACATTAGTCACATCAATTCAAATCCCCTCTCTCGACAGAGTTGGAGATCAAGTGCCAAAGACTCCAGTAACCCAGGGAAATAATTCATGAGTCAGAGGGTTCTTTGATTTAAAAAAAAGTTCAACAGCTGCTTGTGTGAATGATTGTCTTGGCAAGAACAATTTTCAAATTTCACAAATATAAAAATTGTTTTTACACAAAGAAAAATGGGTCGGTTGGCTCGAATTACATAAACTATATTTCTACGTGTATCTTAAGTGATGTCAAAACATGCAGATATAGTCATGTCAAGTTGAATGTGTGGATAACAGTGGCTTATCAACAGGTGTATGAACCTAGACAATGCTACAGCATTAATATGTGTGTTGATGAACAATTAGCTGGTTTATTCATCAAGCTTGCTGTGAGGAATAGCTTAGCGATATCAATCATTCATGCAGGCTGATGTCGTATTGAGCGTAGATATATTCTCCATTTATTATTATAATCTTTCTGATCTGATCTCTGTAGTAGGTATCTTGTAACTTATGCTAAATTGCTTACACTAACTTTTTACCCCAACAGTTTTTTTTCAGAATGGATTTCACCATTTAATAATTAAAGGTCTGACAACTGTGGCCCCCACAATTGATCAAAGGCTGCTTAATTTTGCATTAATTACTGCCAAGCTAATGTAATGGCCCATCACTCTCCTCATAAACCAGTAAACAGTGGGGCAAAAGAATCCATCCTTCAGGCACAAGTGTGATTATGTGAAAACACTGTTAATCATCGGGCCCCATGTTCCTCCCCATTTTGTTTTCTTTCCCCTAGTTGCTTAATGTTTAGCACCAGTAAGATGTTTTATTTATTAGTTTTGTCATAAAGTTCTGTTTCACATGAATCTGGCCACTCATGCATGCAGTATGAGCGTTGAAATTAGCATCTCATTACTTGCAATAATTAGGCCAATGAAGGCCAGATGCTGACTGTGTGATCTATGTGTATGCACACAGCCGGTTCTAGCTTTTTATTATAATCAATTAATGCTGTACAGTAAAGTTTTACTGCAGGCATGAATCGCTGTGCTTTGATGAGTGATAAGGCAGACAGAAACAATTGAGTTCACTCACACTGATGACTTACAATGACGTTAAATGAGTCCTACATTAGGAGACCATGATCTCATTTTGTATGTCAGAAAGAGAAAAACATAATCTTTTCAGCCTACATATGCAGTGTCATGATGATGCTCATGGCTGCTGGGTAAGGTGATATGGATTATGCAATGACACATCTTAATCTCAGCAAATTACTTCTACAGAGAAAGCACAGAAGCATGGAAAGGCACAACATTTAGAT
>JAFBJQ010000448.1:220000-258145 GCA_016785345.1 Trinectes maculatus
TCCTTATCGATTGGGCAGCAGTAGTTCAGCGACTGAACGACTGGTCTAACAACAATGGGCAATGTTTCCTATAGGCCAGTCGTTATCTTCTGAGGGATTAATTTGGTAGAAATGTAATCAAGTCAGAACTGTGGCCTTAGGTAAACTGTAATCCAGTAGAGTCATGACAAAATAAGTAAAACGGTGTAATCACAACAATTTGAACCTTTAAGTCAAGGAAATTACATTTCCTATACTCAGGCATTTCATGGGTCACAGCCGCAGAGGGTTAAAGTTCACTCATAGCTTTACAGTCTAAATGTGATCAAAACAAATCACATTGTTATTTAATTTTGCTACATTTAACATCTGACTTCTGACCACTGAAAACAAGAAACATGATCTCTAATGATTTTTTAAATAGTTGATGTACTCTATATTTTGTTTCACAGTGTCATCAATTATGGAGTTTTATTTTAATAATCACATATGGAAACGAAAGCAATAAATCCTTACATCTGACAGGCAGGAGGAGAAAAGTTATTGAAACAATTAATCTAATATTAGCATAACTGCCAGGTTTCTGTCATTAAAATTATTATTACAGCTCTAGTTTTAATGACACATATCATTGCAGTATCCCTTAAAAGTCAAAGCACTTAATGTGATTATTATACAAGTGTATGTATGAATCCTTCAGTTTAACGAGTGACATGTGTTTATCTTGACAACTGTACGACTGTGAATGTCAGTGTGGTTCTACATACTGCACTATACAGTGCACTGTAAACAGTACTACATGGATTCCCAGTGGGACCACTCAAGCAAAGAAAAACGTACAATTATTCTTTATAAATTCAGCTGTCTAGGGTAAAATGCCCCCAAAATATGTTAATTAAGGGGTCAGTGTTTGTTTTTATAAAGCTCTACTGAATAAAATACAAGGAATTCAAAAACAAACTTGTTCTTTCCATCCATTATTTTACATGCAACCATTCACTTTAACAAATCACTGTTTAAACTTTCTGCAAGCAACACTACATTAATCCTTACACTTTTTTATGATTTGCTGATCTGTTCCTTAATTTACTCCACTGTGGCAAAAAATAGTTTATCTACAGCTGTATTCTATCAGTTAATATGCATAATGTTTCCACAGAAAGGCATCAGCCGCCTCTCTTCCTCACTTGTGTTGCTTACGCTGGGCATAAAATTGGTAAAGTTGGAGGAACTGTTCTCATCAGTGTGAAAACTTTTTCTCAACAGGGTATCATATCTCAGTAAATCCCAGAAGTTAATGACCGATGTGCCTCAGAGGGTTGCTCTGTTTTTCACCAGATGCCAGATTTTTGGAATTCCCCAGATTCTAATGTGCACCAGAACAGCAGTTTTCCTGCTCGAGTCCCAGGCAGCATGTAGCATCTCATTAGCTCTGGTCACTGATTGAGTGTGACAGACATGAAACTTGACACATGCTCCAGACCTCCACCACACATTTTATTTTTGTTTCCCATCATACATGAAAAATTGCTTTCTGCATTTGTAATTATTTTTCTTCCTTGTCACTGCCTCTGATACATCCTGTTATTGTTATTCTTTTCCACTTGCAGGCTTTTAACATTCTCAAACTTTTCTCTCTTTGAAAGAAACATTTTGCGATCCAGCACAGATGATTGAGTTTTATGTCAAGCAATACGCAACATAAGTAAGTCAAGATGTCGGCCATACCGGAACCATAAGAGTCGTATTTATTCTGACCGTATCCATTGCCCTTTTAGATCAAAACCCAAATAACCACTGTGTGTGTGTGTGTGTGTGTGTGTGTGTGTGTGTGTGTGTGTGTGTGTGTGTGTGTGAAAGAGAGAGAGAGTGAGAGAAAGAAAATGATTTATTCATCTCAACACAAAGTTATGTCATGTAAATTAAAGAAAAATATTTTAAGAGTCTCCGCCATTTCTACATTAGCAATTAAAATTTCTCAACTCGAGTTCTGTGTACAAAAGGTCATTGCTTACCAAGTAGCACTGTGATAGTTTGGAAATGGCTTCAGAGCTAAGTGAAAAGCTAAGTCAGGAGTCAAAGTGTTATTCTAAACAAAGAGATGTTTTCTCAGTGTCAAATCAAGACTGGACTTAAGGTTTCTACAGGAGTACGTGGAGTGTTGTCGAAACTAGTTTAGTCGTATCTAAAGCACAATCAGGCAGACCAGAAGTGACCACATCATCACAGGATCAATACATCAAGCGTAGCTCCCTGATAGAAGAGCAAATTCATCATAGATACAGAACTTGCTAAATAAAGAGCACAAGGCACCTATCAGCAAAGGTACTCGCAAAAGAGGAATGCCTTTTACTGGTCTCAGAGGAATATTATGCGATTATGAATTTTTTTTTCAGGAGAGCAATAAACGCCACTCAGGGGTGGGCTAGTAAATGCCAGCAATTTTGATAACTGCAAAAATGTTCTGTTTACCGATTAACCAAGTTTGAGATTTATAACAGTAACAGGGCATATGGGTCAATGACATGGCATGCATATTTTTGTGTCCGAGTTAATTATTTTCTTTTAAAATAATTTAATCTATTCAAAACATGTATCACTTTATTCTATAAATGTATAAATGTATCAATAATGTAAGTTACTTTGATACATTTTTCAGTACTTTCAAATAATTGTATTCTTTTATGTTTGGGCTTCTCAAACCCTTAAGATGTCAGGTGGTGCAACTGTCTGAGCAAACGCAAACTATTGAAAATGCTATTTTAATAGTAATAAATTAAAATCAAAATTAAATACTCTGGCATTATTTTATGTTTCAAGTCTTTTGGATAATCTTTTTTTTCGTAATAGCAATAGTTTTACAGCTGTTGAGATAACTGAAAAACTTTTGTCCAACAAGTTACATTTCCTAAATGTCAGGCTGGTGCAACCATAAAAAAATGGACTTTTTTTTTGAAGTGAAGAGACAATAGCTGGAAACTGATGTTGCATCAGCCAGAGGACCTCAAGTGACTTTTGGAACTAAACTAAAATGGTTTGTAGATCTCACTCAAATATTGATAAAAAATTTTCAGCTCATATAAGCCTGGTACACTTTCCATGTCATTTCCATGCGCAGGAAAATGCAAAAAGTTAACACCATTTGAAAAGATATTTAATAAATGAGATTTGTTTAAACACATTGTTCTGATCGCAAAAATATGCATTACATCCATATTGAAAATACTTTTTAAAAATACCTTTTTAGAAGCTTTAGTTGTCATTGAACCATATATAAGGAAACAAAATAAAGGAAGTAATACCTCAGTGTATTAAGCTAGTAGTAAAACATAGTGGTGGAGACTGACAAGTCTGGTTGTGTTTTACCTACTCTAGATAAGGACACCTGGACCAAATTCTGCAAAAACATGCTTTACCTTCTGCTTTGCATTTTTGTGGAGATGGATTTATACCACAGCAGGCCAGTGACCCCCAAAACACCTTGGTGCTATGTAGGAACAACTTAAAGAGTGAAGATGACTAAGGACTCCCGGCTGTCACAGACTTTATAGTCACCTGGCTTCAAACTCCGCCGAACATTAAATGAGGGCACTGGAGCATTTTGTGACACTGAGCTCTTTAAAACATTGTCAAATGCTGGGCCTACATGGGTCATTAGGTTGTGAGGTCCATGCCAGCTAGAGTGTGTGGACAGTGTGAAAGGGATATACTGTATAATAAATAGCAAAGATATAGCAAGGCTATGACAGAACCAAAATACTGACATGAAGACTTGTAACAAGTCAAACTACTGCAGGATTAACATGACACGGACACACACTCACACACAGAGGCAAGAATCAAACATGCACATACAAAAGGAGGCTATAATAATGCAGCCAACGGGCCCTTGAGCGCCACTATGAATGGACCACAGAATAGGCTCTACTTTATCTGCTCCCTGTTTCTCTTTGCCTTAGCCCCCTCAGCACTGACAGCTGCTTCCTAACGAAGCCCACTCTTTTCCAAGCAGACCCTGTGATAATGAGGCTCTGCCCAGAACTACCGGCAACCAGGGAGCAATGTCAACCGCTCTGAGCTGACCTCCTGAACGGGTTTGCTTCCCATCGTTCACTGAGAGAGCAAAAGCTGCACCTCATTGTTTGGGTGAAGAGTGGATCCTTGCCTCGGGGAATTGCCCATGTCCAACACTTACACTGAGCTGAAACAGTGTTGGGGTTTCATGTGCATACATATCAGGGTATTCATAACAGCAGCAAGAGCATATAGATATAGATATAGATAGATAGATAGATAGATAGATAGATAGATAGATAGATAGATAGATAGATAGATAGATAGACAACCATGCACATGCACACAATTCAGAGAATTACTAGTGACGTATTCATGTCACAAAAAAGGATTTACCAGAAGTGCATTTCAAAATTAAACACACAGGAAAATTTGCAGACCTCACATATTTTCCTTCCACAATGAATAAATCACACCGTTGTTTGCAGAAAAGAAACGCGCAGGGGCTAAAGTCTTCATGGAATTAACCCATTTGCATTGTTTATGCATAAATTGAGTGCTGGTCAGAGTGTGTGTTACCTACCATCAATTAGCTTTGCACGCTACACAAGAAAAAATCTTGTTAATGTTTCTCAAGATGAATGTATTTTTAAATTAAGTTGAGAAAAGAAACTCGAATTTCATCAGACAAGGACTGTTTTCACTTCATGTCTTTATGGAGAAAAATACAGGACATGTCTATGTTTACTGTGGTTGTTACACAAACCCAACATTAATCACACTGGGTAAGCTCTGCCATGGACAACATACACCCTCTGTAATGAGTGCGTAAACTCATCTTCACCAGCTTAACGGCTGTGAACTAGAATAAGAGCAGCAGAGGGATAACACAGCAAATGGAGTAAATGTGGATTTTAAGCTTTAACAGTGGCAAAATTAAAGTTAAATTAACTTACCAGACTCAGAATTACATTAATAGAATTAACACATGCTGGGGAAAAAGAAAACAATGAATGGAAAAGCCAGAATCTACCAACAACTAAGCCACATCCTGCAAAAGTCTCATAACAATGCATTGTTTACGTACTGTAGTGTAGCGTAAACGTTATCAAATAACCTCTCTATTTTGCTACATAGTGCAACAAAACAGATCCAAATTTATAACGTCCCTGGGTTTTAGCTTTCCAGCCACAGCTGCAGACACAAAAAACAAAAACAACTGTGCCAGAGAAATATTCTGGTCAAGACATGATAAATAATTACACAAGCAGACCAGGAGACCAGACAACACACAATTAAATCAAAAATCAACACATCTCTGGGGAGCAAAAGACAAGTGCCTGATTTAGCCAAGACATGGCAGTCTTGTTAAATCCAACAACACTACACAACACCACAAACAACAATAATAACAATCATGCTGCAGTGTGGAGAGGCAGACAGGTGTGTTTGATGGGCGAGTTTATCTCCAGCAGAACAGAGGCACAGTGTTGCCAGAGGTGAAAATAAAATATATAGACATATACGTATATATATATATAAATATATATATATTAACTCACCACTGGAGCAGCTGCAGGCGTCCAATATGGTCCCAGTCAGTAGTGCACTTGGAGGTAAAGTCTCTCAGAGCCAGCTGCGCTTGTTATGAGGCCTTGGGGGTTCCGTGAAAACATTTTGTTGTCCTTTAAAATAACACCCAGCGTCTTCCTTCCGGCCAGCCCATGGTTATATCCCACACCGCTGCATTTATTTGGCAATAGTGCCCCGCGTTAAGCGGAGGAACACAAGGTGTTATTGTCAATCATCACAAACACGGTGGACAACGGCCCGAGCAGAGCAGCTAGCCGCTGCGGCGTTAGCATCCCCGGCACCTACAGGTGTCGGTTAGCCGTCATTTCTCCACGTGCTCATTGGTTCCTGCTGTCTCCTCTCTGCCGACACAATAACAGTCAGGACACCCAATTAGCGTTCAGGGTCCATCTGCACTTCCTGTTAATTTGGATTTGGATTTGAGTCTGAAGTTTCACACTGCATCGAAATCCGTGCAAGTTGTGTAAATAAACTGCGCAACAAATAATTCAGAATTAGTACTTAATTTTTTTCCAGCACATTTAATAAGTGCTGCTGTTGATGAGAGCAAAGCATATACTAGGGGGTAGTAATATTTTCAGACTGTACTTGGAAAGAAAGTATTCACAGACATAATACTGCCTCTCTGCAGCCATTGTGAGTATTTTAGAGATGGCTATTAGGCTGAATTATTTACACTGACTCATCAGCAATATTTTTATTGTTGTGGAGCAGTCTTTCTGCAAAAAAAGTACTGAATACATATAAATTGAATTCAGTGTAATTCTTATGACTCTCTTAACATAGGTCTCTTTTATTAAACACGACCCCTTACATGTATTTTATGTAACCTACTGTAAATTAGACATTTAGTTTTATTTTCTCACCCCCCAACATTTTTAAGGTTGATACATACTGTAATACTCCTAATATATTGACTTGTGACTGACTCTTTTCACACTTCTTCCATTTTCACAGTTATGTTGGATATGTGGACATGCTGAATGTATTTTTACACTTGCCTTAGAATTTTTGTCATACTGGAGATAGCGAATAAAAGTAATAGTCTCTAATGGACTTTCTAAAAGGAGATGTGAGAGTTTCACTGTGGTCTCAGTCATATGTTTTCTACTTACCTTTGAACCTCTCGTGTATTTATGTATCAGAGAGGCCAAAGTAGGTAAGCAGACTTACTGTATGGAATAACCAGCCCTTTGGCAATCCTGACTGACCCCTGTCTAGTTCACTCAAATGGCCCCCACATACAATTAACAGTGATCTCGCTGGCCATTTCCTCTTTGGAACAACGTTATGTCCTCTGTGGTGCAGATGGCAACATGTAAGAAGATTATGGTGGAAAGTACAGCCTTCATGGTTGTAATTCAAACAGTTCAGAAACCACTTGAATTAGCGATAAATCCTTCTGGACTGCTCTGTGAGCAGATGTGACAAGTTGAATTATTCCCGCTTACCAGGAGGCTTTGCAGGAATCTTTTAACATATGGTCCCTTACGTGTCCACATCAGGCTATGACTGTTATTGGAGGACTGACATTCCCGGTGGTCTCTGAACTCAGGATTACCAGCCAAGTGGGTCTGTTTGACACCTTTTGTAATTCAGGAGTCCTACTATTTATCTCTAGTCATCAAAAAAGAAAGGAAAAGTTGGCAGCCAACTATGACTGTCTAATTTAATTACTAAAAGTGGAGACCTGTCTGGAGCTGTCACGAGCCACTGAGATAGTAGTAAGCTTACTCACCCGGATTATGTCCTTTGCTGACTGCAGCTGTGCTTCATCTTGGAATACTGGGACTTCTTCATCTCCTTTTTGTCCCTCAAATCATTTTAAAATATGTCTAAATATGGAACATAATTAAATCTGTGCCACATGCAGGCCCCTCAAGCTGCGTATACCTGAGAGAGTATAGAATCTGCGAGAGATCTGGGGCACGGTGACTATGATGGCGGAGATATTGGTTGATCCGTGTGTAATTTTTAGTAGCAGTAACAGTCCTACATCTGCATCGCACTACGTGACAGGCCGCGTAGAAGGACAAGCCGATGCCGTCTCAGTACAATCTCAGATTTGTGTAAAATCAAGTCCTGTGTCAGTTTAAGTCAGCAGTTTCGGAATTTGAGCAAATGGGAAAATCGAAGTCTGACATAATGGGCTTTACTATATGTAGCCATATAAATCCTGTGAGAACAAAACCAGTCAGCAGGTACAAAACTCTTTCCAGAGAAAGACTGTCCTGATGTAAAGTGGGCCAAGTCGTCATCTGTGTTTGCAGCTTATGGTTTGCAGGACTGTCTCAGAAATAAAGGACACTAACAAAGTAGTCCAGTAATACTTGGCAAATTTCCCCCAGGAGCGTCATCTCAAAATAGTGAAATCCGTGGTGTGGTGATCCTGGGTTCATGCTTTTCTGTTGCATGTGGGCCTTTTGGGCCTTCACATAACTTGCTCCACTGAGTTAGGGAACATAAAATCACAGTTTCTCACTAAATGTTCACTGCATTTTTTCCCCCCAGGTAGTTACCATTAATGGGGAAAATGGGAAACAGGTATACGAGACAAAATGTAAAACCTGTCACGTTATGCATCAACTTATTATGTAACTGCGTCTCTCCACTGACAAACAATCAGGGCTTATTTACATCAAATACTGCATCTTCTGTTGATCTTTTCATAATTTACCTCATCAAAGAAACATGCAGCATGCTGTCATAATTAGTTAATGGGCTGTTTGTACCATAGTTTCATTAGAAAAAATTAATTCACATTTCACCAGCACAGACTCATGTTCCCTCTTTTTTTCATTTTCAACATATTCATATGCAACATAACATTCAGTAATAATACTATTTCTATGTAGTCAGTAATAGTGTTATTCACTGCCTAGATAAGCTGAAAACTCTGATTTTTTTTCAACGGTGTATTATGGAAGAAAAAAATTAAAATACTGATTTTAATCTATGATGAATGCAACAGTAAAGGTCACAAGAAATTGCAATCAGTCTAAACATTTCTAAACCACGGTGATTCAAAATAACACACTTGTATCTTATTTTTCTTGAGATTCCCTGTTTGCAGATGCAGCAGATACACAGATGCATGGTACCCTGTGTTGTTTTTTGCTTTCTTTACTTGGTTGTTGTGGGCAGTCACGTCCCACCGATTGGAAAGTGAACCTCCTTGAGTTGAAATTATGATCATATGTGTAACACTACACAAGTACGACTGCAGCTGACAACGCGCCTATGGACAACTCTGCTTTGGCATATAAGAATTTTTCCAAAGTTATGTCAATGCCAATAAAAGTTTGTACCTTTTCTGTGTTAATATGAGTGTTAATATATGAGTTATAAGAGGAGCAGGTCGGCACAGTGCAGTGTTTCTGACAGAGAAATGAAGACTATGATGGGCAGGCCATTGAACAGGCAAACTTACTTACGGCATTATTGTTTTTTTCTTGATAATGGGTCTCCTTGCCACAGTCCAAGCACGTTTTAATTTCCTGTCAGTCACCCGCATTATTAATAACATCTAAATTGCTTTTCCTACTTGTAGCCTCAAACCTCTGTGAACAGGTAAGGGTTTATCTGTAAAGTACCGCCGCCAAATTAAAAGTCAGAATTACAGTTGAAATATGTATTTTAGAGCTGGATATCCTTCTTAATTTTCACTGAGGCAGGATTCATTCTGGAAATCAAAGCACCCTGGTGCAGGGACATCCTTGAGACAAACTGAAAAGGCTATGGATCATAATACATTTCAGGTGCAATATTAAGTTATCACACTAACAATCATCACAATCTACCTTCAGACTGTGGGAGACTGTGTTCTATCACAACACTATGTCTTTTCTTTAAGGACTTGTGTGAAAGGTCTGTGTTTTCTCATAGTGGCGCAAAGCTGCATGTACTAAAAGGCTGAGCCCAGCTGAGCTGCAGGAGGCAAAGTCTGCTCCGCCGTCTCAAGCAAGCCGGATACATGTTGCCACCCTGAATGAATAATTTAATCCTCAAAGTGTACTTCAAGGCCGCTCACCAGGTGGCGAGTCTCCCAACAGCTGCCTCGCAGCCCAGCAGTCGGCCAAAGATCGAGCAAAATGATTTTCTCCAAAACTGTGTGTCTGGATGATAACATTGTGTCGGAGTGCAATCATAGCTGCCGGCAGACATTCCTCTGTCCTTTTCGGCTTCTGTTCGAAAAGACAGCAGCAAAACAGTGGTTATCCAGATGAAAGGGCGAGCTAGCTGGAAAATGGTTCTTCCTCTATTTGGATCAAGAGCACATAGTGGGGCTCAAATCTGATCTTTTTTTTTTGATGCCATTATTGAGGGTGAAGAGACTTGATGTACCTCCAGTGGAAGCTGGCATCATCATCGGGACAACGTTTTATTTCCAACATGAATGAAAGTGTAGCTGGTTTCGTCTATTTAAAATGTAAAGTACTGCTTTTTAAAAAAAATTTTTTTTGGTCAGTAAAACACAATCCTGCGCATCCTCCCAGTTCTGTGACTGGCGATTATTGGCACTGCACGGGGACAGGCGGGCCAAAAACTGCTGAACATTGATTATCTGCATGACACGACCGAAACCAAAAATCCTACAGGATGGAAAAATTTGTATTGAGAAGGAGTATTTGAAAAATAGGACCCTTCTGTGTTTTGACAGATCGCAGTGTGCTCTCAAACCTTCGGAGAGGCGGTACACAGAAAATAGCTAAATATAAACCTCATTATACACCATGTCATGTTACTCTCATTGACACTTGAGGCACAAAGCAATAGCAGAGGTGCAGAGACAGGGGTTGCAACAGAACAAAAACGTGTCAGGTGGAATCATGAATGAATGTGATGGTATCAACAGCAACCCGTAAATCAAACCATGCACTATATTCCCACAAGATGACAGTTTTTTTTACCCTGTAAGACTGGAGAATATATTCCATCGTATTTACTGAAATGAATAACTAGTATTTTGACCGATGATCATTTATGTTTTTTTTCCCCCCCAGGTGCTATTTTTTGAAGGCAGTGTGAGAATTCTAACATTAATTTTGATAGACACTACAGCACGTAGGAGTGGGAATTTAGAAGGCCACTGGCTCCTTGGCCATAAGACATAAGGAAAAAGGAATGATATGGGTGATGTGTAGAAAATAAATCCACGATGCGTTTAGCCATCTTTCATTTCCACTGACTTATTTTTACCAGGGAAGGCAAATCATGACGCTCCCCTGAACTCACTACATCTTCCCCACTTAACAGGGAGGCAGGAGCGCGCCAAACCCTGCAGGCTGGCAATGCTCACCAAACAAATCATGGCAACAGATCCACAGGCGGTCCGGAGTAAATTGTTGTATTAACCCCCAGGCAAGGGTCCCCCTTAACAAATCAATAAGCAGAGACACATTCCTGCGCATCCTCACAGAAAGCTGAGGATTTGACAAACCACAGAGCACAGCAGTGCCAAGCTGGGAAGGCTGTCAGTGTTATGGGTCAGCGTGTTAATTGTTTTCTCTTTCAGGCCATTCATCATCAGCGGCTCCTCATGCTGAAGACACCGTGCTGCATTGAGAGGCAGGAATTGAGGTAAATAATTGTCATATGCAAGTTGCGTCATTTTGACAATTTTTAAATAGCAATTATGAGTTACCATCTGTGTTAAAGGGGCATTTCGACATTTAATGCCACACAGTTTTCTCAAACCTAACATTACTCTAAATCGCAAACTAAGTTCATTTCGTGTTTTTATTTTTTTTTTGGAAATTCTGTTTACCTGTCATCTTGAGTTACAACAAACAGTTATTATCAAAGTGTGCATAATCTTAAATACGCTGCAGTGGGGTGTGCCTGCGTGAGTCATGCTGTAAGAAGGAATCTTAAAGGTTAAGGTTGAAGGTCACTGTCAGGAAGCAGATACTTTCAGAAAGCACCATACCATTAACTTCATCATAAATGAATCTGAAGTATTATACATTATAGTAGAAGTATGATGTGATCTACAGGTCACGCCCTCCTGCCGATGGCATGCTTAAGCTATCTGATGTGCTGTACATGTTGTCTTCATTTCTATCCACATACCAGTGACACATGTTGTCGAGCAGACATTGCTAATTAGATGAAATACATTTGTGCGCCCTGCCTCGGTGGAGAGCTGACTGCAAATGAAGCTGACGGCATCCATTCCATTCTGTATTCATTCAGCCTGTTCCCACTATCACGCACACTCTTTCTTCCCATTCTGATAAAGGCAGAGACACCCCCTCCTTTCTTACGTGAAAAACCCCGCGTTTTATACCTGAACATAAAGCATCAAATAAGCAATTTATGGTAATGCTGACATTTTAGTCTCAAATCAAGTTATGTTCTTCTGCAGTTCTTTGATTCTGTTGCTTTTTGAACGTAGATCTATGTCGACATAACACCTCAATTATACATGGATTAAAAAAAAAACAACAAATAACGAGAGTCACCAGAGAATGTCAGCAACGTTGTGGACAATGTGGGCTATAATTGATATTTGAGTCTGGCGTCATTTACATAAGAGGATGCAATTAAATATTTAGAAATCAGAAAGGGGCTTCATAATGGGCTTAAGGCCAGTGTTGCCTTGCCAGCATCTCCTGCAACCCAATGGGAGCCTTTTTGTAAACATGTAGAAGACAAATCATATTTATTTTGATTGGAGCAAATAAACTGTGAGACTGCATGTGGAGCGATGAAGTGCAGTTATAGGCAGAGCGTAGACACTCCATTGGCCTACAAAACGTCCAACCTTGATTCCTACTCCCCGTGTGTATATCAGTAAAAAGCACCTTCTCTGTTGTGCTGATGATATTTTTAGACAGCAGTAAAAATTGCTCGTAAGACGCATTGCAGCATTTTCCAGATGACTAACGTTGTCCTTTTGTTGCAAAACTGCAAACATGCAGTGTTTGTCGTATAATGAGGAATAATGAAGAATAATGAAGATTGTCGCCTGTCTGATAATCTGAAATAAACCAACCCGCGGACCACACATATGTGCAATAGCGGGCGACAAACCGAAACGCATTTTCCACTTTACATGCTGAAACGCGCCAATTTATGGAACAAACAGCGGGAAATGAGGTTAAGCACTCTGCCTTTTGAAAAGTAATGGAAATTTGACAGAGGCAGCACGTTTCACCTCCACTGAAATATTCATCCGACATTATTTAATTTGTCACGCCGTCACGTGTCATACTTCCACTCCAGATGTCACCCGTTGCCTGTTTCTCGGTAACTCTCTTCATAGTTTCCGTTTAATTTCGTGCCTAATAAAGATGTGAGGGCTGTGGGAATGATTTAATTTACATATAGTTTATCCAACCTGTGCCAATGGCCACAGGGTTAAACAGCTGCAGCTTACTCATCCCAAATATCAGGATGTTCTCGTTACTGAATGTTTCTGCGTCCTGACCTCACCCAGCCGGGTTTCTTCAGATTCTCAACTGTGGCACATGTGCAAACTTTAGTTCTCCGCTCAGTTTGCTTCCATTCTCATGAAAGCAGACAATTTTTCCAGGTGCTGATTCGACCCCCCCCACACCACCACCACCTCACCCGCCCCCCCCCCCCACCCCCTCCCCCGCCCCCCCCCCCCACTCCCCCTTCCTCCCCTTGCTGTTGAGAACCTCTTCCCCTCTCATAGACATGGCCTGACAGGAAATCTTTGAGAGGGAGCGCTGTGCTAACTGCCCAGAGATTTCAACTGTCTGTTCTTGCTGGAGCAGAAGCTGAACGCTGGCCTCCTATTAGTCTAAACACATGGAGCCCCAATACCACCCCCCCACCCCCCTCTCTCTCGCTCTATATCTATCACTTTCTCTCCCTCTCTCTTTCTCACCAGTCATCCCAGGCCTGGTGAGGGGGCTGACAGCTCTCAGCGTCCCAGCCTGTCAAAAAGGGCCTGTTATTCAGCACCCTCCCTCTGGGACAGGAGAAAAAACACACACACACGCACGCACACACACATGCACACACACACACACACACATGCACACACACACGCACAGATCCTCGGACGTGCACAGTCACAGAACATGCTTTCACAAAGGCCTTGTACACATGTACACAACACACACACACACACACTGTCTTTCTCCTGCATACGCACACAAATATTTCTCCTATGCCCACGAAATACTTGCGCGGAGAAAAAAAAAAACTTTTGACTGCTCTTAGAGGATGTTCTGCCTGTTGTCAGCATTTCTGGAAATATGCTGACATATCGCGCGCACTAATCAGGATCAAATGTATTATCCATACAGACACTAATTTACTGAGCTTTTGCCTTTTCCGCTGCCGTGCTGACACACACGCCTCTCTTTATGGACTCCTCTTGTCAATCCATCTGATTGGCTGAAATTTACCAATCATTAGTCACAATTTAATAGTGTTTGGTGAATGGGAAGGGCTGACAGGTGTCCAATCAGGAGTTTGAAATGATTCCTTAGAGATTTTGAATGCTAACTTGCAAATGAACCTGCAGGTGCCTCGACAGCTGTATCCCCGAGTCCATCACAATACTGTGTGCATACTAAGAGGCTGAAATTGCTCGTTGCTCAGTCTGCTGTCTTGTCCTGAAGATGTGGTGTTTTTTTTATTTTTTTGATTTGAACAGCGGAGATGTGAAATAGAAATGTGAAACCAAATCATTGCAGTTTAGCAACAAACTAAAAAACAAACAAACAAATGAAACTTTAAAAATAAATTCCCTATATTTTTCATTAGTCAGAATTGGTTAGCATGATTAATCTGTAACATTGATAATGTGTGAGAAAAAAAACATTCATCAATCCATAAAGAGCGATGTTTCTTCATTTTAACATAGGGGCGATTGCCAAAACTCCACAAAGTGCTGTCTATTTAAAAACCTGTCTGTTCATATTGCTTTGCCACGGCGCAAATGATTATTTCCAAAGATTAATAAACCTTTTTCAAGCACCGATTCATTTGGGTAATCATATCTAAAGCAAGCTGATGCTCTGTACATTTTTTCATTTTTTTTTTCTCTCTCCTTTTCATAATTCAAACCCACAGCTCAGGAGTGGCTGTGGGGTAATCCCTGTTCAACTCCAAGGAGGAAGTAATGATTGCGGCTGATCGCATGCGGAGCCACAGGAGAGCGGGAGTTACGTGCTCCACAAGCCTTTGAAAACCATCACAGAGCAGCAGCTTTTTATTACTTGATCAGCCACACAAACTGAGCAGCCCCGTTCAGTTAGGCCGTTTGAAACAACAGCAATCGTAACGATGAAAAAATAAAAAAAAACACCTTGTGTGCTCAACCCTCACTCTCTGAAGTGAGATAAAAAACAAAACATGGGCGCGAACGCCATTTTTCCGTAAATGCCAGCGAAACGTGAACGCTGCTCCCTTTCTTCCCACGAGGCCCCTTTGTGAATAATGTCCCTTAAATCTGAGTAATCACAGTATTAATGCCCTTTTTAAAAAAAGACTTCTCCGTCTGCTAAATAAGGAGCTGCCTTAATTTCTCTTCTCGACGCCGGCTTAATTGCGTTAAGAATTAATGGTGCGTTTTCACGGCCGAGCTCACTACCAGGCACCGGTTACACTGCTCTTCCTGCTGGGCCCAGTGCCACGCAGCGGGGCCAGCAGTGCCTGTTGAGCGGCAACCCCGGTCTCACTCCCGCTCGGGGGTGAGAAACTTTGCGCCATACATATGCATGAAGATCCCTCATATCTCCCCAAAGGCAGCTATATCTCACCATTAGTCGCTCTCAAAAGTCTTCTGTGGCGCGCGGTATTGACTTCTGGAATAATTTCAGGCCATCCCATATGAGATTTATGATGATGCACATTATCGATCACTTAAGAAGATATTTAGGTATTCAGAATAAAATAAAAGGTTGTGCTCTCATTATGTTGATGGCGTGAGGCGCCAGGCCAAGGAAGAGGGGGAAGTCGCTGTATACTTTACCGGAGAGGTAATTAGCACGTCTGAGTAACAGCAGCGCCCCCACGCCCCCACGCCCCCACGCCACCTCCACCCCCCTCTGCTCTCCTGCTGCTGAGGCCGGGCTGACTTGCCTTAGCGTTAGCACAAATTGTTACAGTCGCCCCACAGGTGGGAAACTAGCTCTCATCACCTCATCACCCTAGAGGATGTGAGACACAGCAACATATATTAAACCGCCATCCTCGCAGCATGCGGCTAGTGTCTTCATGAGATATTTTACTCTTTATGGAGCCCATGGGGGACACACAAATCCAATACAGCTCCCTTTTAGACGGGCACAGGCAAAGGCATGCATACAAACAACTGGGATTTAGAGTGGTACTTCTGCCGGCGGCAAGAAAAGTGACAAGCCATTGGAGTGCTTTGGGCAAATGCATCAGCAATGGCAACGCCACGGGCTCCGAGACAATAGGAAATGAAGGAATCTACGTAATGTGAGCTGGTGCATGGCTGAAACCGTACTGCTATTTCAGGTTTGCCCCTGCAAACAGGGAGAGAAATATATTCCAACCACAGTGTTTCACCTCAGTCGCATGCCCACGTGTTTTGCATTAACATCTTTGTGCCAATGGCTGGAGTCCATCACGCGAACAAATTACAACTCTGTATTTCAGAACGTGGGCCGGAATCGTTCTCAATGTCGAAAAGTGTTGAAAACTTTTCTTTTTTGTTTTTTTTTTCATACATCTCCTTCCATGGGACGTTTGGCTTCAAACCAAGGAGGCCATTACCCTCGTTGAGGCCTGCTGATGAGAGACACCCGACTTTTTTCATGGCTGAGGGAAGAAAAAAAAAGATACATGTGCAACACTTTCTGAAGCTGTTAATGTTTTATCCCATAATTCACAGGCCCGGGACTTGGGCGTATGTCTTTGTGGGAAAGCCTCGGCTGGACATGGTGGAACCAGCATCATTAGTGCCTCTCTCCCCAGGGCTGCATGTGTGGAAATTACTGCTCCAATCAATAAGCAAAGTCCAAGTGTTGAAATATTTATCCCGACAGAGCTTCATCCTTGTGGTGGACTGTCTGAGCACTCTTCCTGCACCTTAAAGGGTTATTCAGAAAGCCATGTATGGGCAAGAGTACACCTTGAAATCAATGGGGTGCCACTCACTGGCTGAGTGCTGAGTGCTACAGTAGTCCATTAATTCATTGTCGATACGCCGGGCGGAAACCGAGTCAGAAGCGGAACTCTGCGATGAGCTCAAAATAGTGTCACGATACTTTCTAACTTTGATACCTTGAAGAACATCAATATTTGATTTTGCGCCAAGACAAGGAAACAATTTTTAAGTGGAGAAAACCTGTCCGGCCTCATAACCGTATATATGTCTATTACACTGACGTGTTAAATATGTGATGTGTGTTATATATACAGTGCAATATTTACCGAGTGCTGGATGTTGCTTTTGCCGCAGCAGTGAAACAAATACACTGTTGGCCTCCTTTTTCAGCACGGTGTTGCTTGTACAGTCTACAGTTCTCGGTAAACCTGGTGACAGTGTCTGCTAAACACACAAACAGCATCTTAACTAAACAAATGGTATCCTGTGTACACAGGTGCTAATGAGAAAACAACTCACCTGGCTCCTGTGCAGACTGGGAAAATGGATCTGTTGCACCTGATCTAGGTTGGAGTTGCTTTTCAGGGTCTGAGTCTCCGTGTGAGACGTTCCGGTTTGGGAAATTGTGTTTTAAAAGTTATTCCTGGGCTGAACAGTCTGAGCCCGGCCATGCCACATGACCTTCTTCTTCTTCTGATGTTAAATGTCAGGTAGCAAACAACGTTTAGGTGCATTACTGCCACCCTCTGAATTGTGAATATTCTGATACTTAAAAGACACACACACACACACACACACACACACACACACACACACACACACACACACGTAATGCTCCACTACATCTTTACAGGGAAAAGATGCTGTTTTAGTAAAAGTACATTATCAACATTACATAATAATTGTGGGAGGGCCGACACATAAACAACCAACATATCACTGTGCTTCTCTCGACTTCCTTTGAACTCCAACACTTAGCTTGTTATCTCACTTTATCTTCCCACAGAGCATGTTACGGACGATTAAAAGCTCAATGTGATACTTGGGCTAACGTCTCATTATAAAAGAGAGCCCATTTGTTTTGCTCACGTCCAACTCCACAAAGGATGACAGCTGACTTCCTCTCCTCAGCTTGAAGTAGCCGGCTGTAGCGTACGCTCATTACAGAACCATGAAAACGTGTTTAATTTGTTAATATAACATTTTATGTACCCAACAATGTGGCTGCAAACTGTAAGATGTATAAATATAAAGCAAAAATAACCCCCCTATTTAATTTATTCTTGTTTATTTACCATTATATAGTCATGTGTCTCAACAACTCTCAGTAATATCTGATCCCTTTAAACCCTTGACCTTCATCAGACCTCTGAAAATAATTCTGCAAAACACTGTTTTGTCCTGTGGGGAAGCAGACACTGTTAATTACTGTCTTCCGTGCCATTATGTCGAGGATCCCAGACGTTTACTGTTCATTTAAAAGCATAATGAGCTTTCTGTTTTGCAGATGTATAAAACTGCAGCAGCTGCACATGACCACGGCCTCATTCCTCTAATGATAATCTGATCATGTTGATAAAAATAAAGGGAAAACAGTCGGAACTCCTGGCGACCATAAATCTCAATACTGGCATTAGTGTTAACTACCACCAAGGGTATATAAAAATTCTAATGGCAATACTGGAGTGTGTGTGTGTGTGTGTGTGTGTGTGTGTGTGTGTGTGTGTGTGTGTGTGTGTGTGTGTGTGTAAATACCACTGCCACTGACAACTGATCTGAGACTCTTTGTCTCTGTCCATAATCATGTTTTACTCCTCATTAAATGAAAGGTCTTCATTAGCCGTGGTCCTACACACATTGTTTAATTAACATTATCAGCATTTCTAATTGTCATTTGTTTGCCTTGTCAGTTTACATTTTCCTGGTCGGCGCAGAAGCCATCTTTATGTGCTCGTCTGAGGATGAGCTGAGATGCCGTCTGGATACTGGGAGTTCATCAGGAATGAAATGAAACAGAGCAGCGCTGTGCTCAGCTGCTGCCCTGACCCTGTTCACATGTCTGAATGAAGACGCTACAGGCATGTGGAAAACATTTCTGGGCATGACGTCCCCCATTAGGCTCCGCATCCTAAAGAAAAGCGATGTTAGCGAGAGCACGGAGGGAGAAAAAGTGGGTTTCTGTGGAGGCCAGAGGAATGTGGTGTAAACATCCACAGAGGAGAGATGGCATCTGAAATCAGTTCCGTCCACACAGCCAGGCCCACGTCAACAAATCAGCCATTTATCTGCGATCCTGTTTGCACACATGCTGCTACACATGCAAACATGTCCATTCCACGACGTGCAGAGCTGCGTCACTCTGCATATATTTTTGTATGAATGTAAAATTAAGTGTGACGTGTGCATGCGCATACGCACATAATTAAACGTGTGCGTGCATCTGTGTTTGTGTAATCATTCCTCGTGTGTTTGCAAGAGGGGTGGGTGTTTGTGCAGTCCGGTGTGTTTGGTGGGCTGCAGTGGCGGTATGTGCGTATGTGTGCGTTCAACAATCTGTCCTGTGGTTTGGTGTGGACACAGTCCAAGGCACACAGCTGCTTTGGATCAACACTCAGTTTACCTCATCATTGTTTAATTCCATCTGATTCGCATCCACCTCTTCCGACCGCGTCATCATGTACCTGCTCACAGTAACTGTCACTGTCCGGTGGAATTGTTTCCACATCCATCCCATCATGAAAACTGTGGAAACATTGTACAGACTCTAATGTCTTTGGACGATCCATTTTAATCCAACGCAAAAATGTCTTAAACACAAATCTCTCTGAACAATGATCATGCCACATATGCATGACAGAAAGCCTGTTTAACAATCAATAAAACTGTTTCAGTCTTAACATACATGGTTATTTACGCCCTTGTTGCACAGTGAGGAACACAGAGACAAACATTTCTGTCTACAGATGTGAAACCGATTTTACTTTTGTGGAAGATGAAGATGCTTGATTTGCAGAAACGGTCTGAAACAATGAAAAAAAAAAAAATCTAAAGTGAGATTCAAAAGAGATATTTTTCTAGATGCGACACACTCCCAGCGTCTGACACACAATACGCTGGGGCCTTGCATATTGGTGCAAAATAGGCTGAAAGCATGCCTCTTGTAAAAGACGAGAAAATGAAAACACCATGTTGTGTCTCACTGTGCATTTGGGACACGCTGCAGTAATATGAGGAAAAACCCACAAAGTTTATTCTCTCTGTAATAACCAGACAAAGAGAGCCCTCACTAAGCTGCTGTTATGCCTCCACCCCTACACACACACACACACACACACACACACACACACACACACACCAATTCCAGATGCTGGAATTTCACTGTGAAAACGTGACAAATGGCATGAACTGCAGCAGATATGTTCGCTGCCTTTCAGGCGTCTGATCAAAAATATTTGTGTTCCCATCTCCCATTGTTGAAGCAAATGCTAATTCTTACTTTGACACCCCGCCTCTACATGACAAATTACTAACACTCAACACCAGAGATGCTTATATCCTGCTCCTTATTCTTCTCCAGCTTTTTGTCGTGCGAATGGATCACAGCAAATTGTAAAAGATTATAAAGAAAGCGAAAGCTCGGCGAAAAGCAGCGTGAGGGAAAGGCCAGAGCCATTTGATGTTAAACTGTGTAAAGTCTCCTGTGTGCACTTGCACTGTTAATTTGAAAAATCATCGATACATTTATTGGCGATTGGGGCATCGGATCTCTTCTGCATCGGCCTGTTTTTGAGATTAATTGGTAACATAACATTTACTCTGTGAGCCTGGTTCTGAATGAGTTTGTGGTGAGTCGATGCATCACTTTAAAAAAAAAAAAATTTAGAGACAGAAAACATTTTTAGATTTTGGGTAAACAGACATATTAATTAGAAAACCTGATTAGGAATCACAAAAAGTACTACAGTTCATTAAATTAAATATGTGTAATTTAACAATAAAATTATTACAATAATGAACATAATAATCTTCCAATTAAACCCATGCAGAATAATAATGTTACATGTATTATACATGTATATGTTAAATGTATTTTCATAATAATATTGAAACATTTTTGTTTGCTTTTTATTTGTTAAGTTAGAATCAAACTGTTCTCACCTAAAAAATAAACAAAACCATTTCAAATCATATTTAGGAAGCCAGTTTTTTTTTCTCCCGTGTTGCTCACATTAAAATGCCAAACTGTAACTGTAAACTAAACGTTTCATGACCAAGCGGTTGCAGGTTAATCTCGGGTTGGTTTTCCGTTCGGTCCCCTGACTAATTATCGGAGTTTCAGATATTTTGTGCCTACTGAATATTCTCCTTAAAGCAGGCTCTCACAGTGCTGAAATCCAACACCCACTTTTCTTTTTCCTTCTCCGCTTCCCAAAACGCACACATGTGCTTGATTATCCCTCTCACTTGGTAAGACAAGTGAAAAAGTCAAGTCGAGACGAGTATTCATCTAGTGAAAAGGTTTCTTCTGTTGAGTTTTTGTTTCCGAAGTCCAGTTTAAAAAAAAAGAACACATAATATACAGTATGACTGTGTAATCTGCTGTAAGCTAATATCATATGTGTCTGTCAGTAAATATATGGGCATAGATTGAAACCATGTGAGATATTTTCCGAGGACTAGATATGATCTATCAAACGGAGGCTGATGTTATTGTTTTGTCTCTATCTGACACACACCGTCTTCGCATGTCAATCAAAACAGACTTTTTGCCCTGCTCCTCTCTCTCTTTGAAGGCAAAAAGAAGAAAAAGAAAAACACAGTAATATAATAAGAACTATTTCCAATCACTTGAGAAACTTTAAAGCCGGTTCACAAAACAAAGGCGATTCACAGCCAGAGGTCGATGGAGTGCGCGCTCACAATACATCCCAGATTACTCACCCTCCTTCAATGCAGACACAATATATTCACTCCGCCTTTTCCCTGCGTGCTCCGTTCAGCAGATGCCCACACAGGGATGGGGAAAGCCATTGTATCTAATTGCAATGCTCAGGATTTTGATTACATTCTTGCCTTGAAAGCACAACACTGTAAAGGAACAATTGCTCAGAGAGCACCGAGCAGCAGGAGGTGCAATTTCAGCCCTGCCTTAATGAGAGAACATATCAAAAGGTAAAAGGGAGGAATTTATACTTTAATTCCATTTCTGAGGTAATAAAAACGCGGGCCCCCTAATTTATTAGTTTATTAAAGGTGAAACTCAACCCAAGACTATTTGTCTCGTCTTCGGGTTGTGTTTCAAGGATTCGTCCATGCGGGTCTGCTTCGCCCATATTTCTGAAATTATCAGCCTCAAAGCTTCCTCTTCCCACCGGGGCCGAGTGAAGTAATGGATTAATAAAATGACTATAATGTGCCCTTGCTTCCTCTGTCTCTGGGACACACTTTTCACATAAAATGAAACCAGTCCTGGGGACCGGTGTATAAATGTTCACGTCGCAGCCATAAACTGCGCCGAGTGAAGACGGTTTAAGGTGTTGTCGGTTTTGCCCTGTTCACTTTTGGCTCATTTCTTGTAAACAGTGTTAATACTCTCAAAGCTCAGGGTGCAAATGTCAAGAGGGGTCACACAGGTCATAATGTAAGCAAACGCCATACTATATGGTTCATTCCTACTCTCACAGCTGTTTTTTGACGTGGTACCTTGTAGACTTTGTTTTCATGGTCACTTGGCGACCGCTCTCCCTGTCTCCCTTCGTATCGCTATGGGTAACTACACGTTTCCAGTAGCGAGATCTGTGTCTTTGAACTCCTCTTTCTCGCCGTCTTCGCCCCACTACACCACCACAGATCTATTACCCCCCCGCCCCCACACACACACTTCCCTCCAGCGGGCAGTTGCCCCTGCTCTATATTTACCTGCCCAGGTTTCTTCATGTTCCTGCATCACAAATTACAGTGAATCTGCTGGTGGTTAAACCGCGTTTGGCAAAATCCATATTAATGAATAGCACCTGTCAGCTAACATGACAGACTGTGTTACTGGATGATGTAAAATGTGAGAAACGTCCCCACTTGTAAGTGGAATTTAAGTTGCAACTGACGGCTCGTTATTAATGTAATGATATGGATATATAGCTCACTGGACTGCTGTGCGAGTGATGACTTACACTGTTTAATATTCAGACAGGTTTTGCAACTGTTCAGCTGAGAAGCAGCAGAATCTGTTTTGATCTGCAAGTTTTTTTTTTTTTTCCTGAATTACAACATTTTTCAGGATTGGGAAAATATTTCTCTTAGAAACTGTTGAAAATGAGCTGCTAAAGTCTGAGGCAGCCTATTAAATACATTATGTGCAAACGTAAGTCTCAAGCGTATGTGTCACTTGACGCAGGTTGTTGTATTCTTCTCTCTAGTTGCATTTTTCATTGTGTGAACTGCAGAGGGCTCTTACAGTGCATCTATGACTGCACTGTAAGAAAATGCATGCAACTCACTTGTGCTTTTAAATGTTTTTTAGTGTGCAGTTTAATAGTTTTGCACCTGACCCTGTACAACTGAAATAGCCTGTGCCGATTAGAGATGCAGAGGAGCAGGTGTTCTACGTTAAACATAACTGAACCATTCGTCACAGTCGAGTGCAAGTTGCGTTAAATCATATTCCTAACCTTCTTTAATAGGTCAGAAACAATACCTTTTTTTCCCCCCAGTGAGTGCAGGCATTTTTTTTTTGATAAATGCAAGAGTGAGTCAAGATATTGAAAAGTTGTTTTTCGGTAAGGTTTAAAATGTTGTGAGAATTGCAGCTGCAGGGTGCCTGCAAAGATTTTGACAAGGTACAGTTCAGCATCATGAAATAAAGAAGAGTTACAACAAATAAATACAAAAAAAATAAAAATTACAAATTAAAAAACTAAAAATAAATAAATAAATAAATAAATAAATAAATAAATAAATAAATAAATAGAAGAGAGCTGATAATAATAAAATGATAATAATATTCTAAGGCAGTACTCATTAATGAGTGACCTATCGCCTCACTTTCAAACATTTTAACGTATATAAAGAGGCTTTCGTGTGTTTGCACTGCATAAATCCACAGTAGTAATCTTCCAATAAGCAAGGTATATTAGCTGCTGAGAGTGCTACCTATAGGCCGCTGCATGTCTGGTATAACATCGTCAACTTTAAAAGAGAGCTCTAAAGGTATTATTAATATATTAATAATACATCGGTATATGAATATATTAATCCTGCATTCATCTTAGCTTCGGCTTACTTCCCTCAGATCTCAAGAATATTTCAAATCTATGTGAAGTAAAGTCAACTTATGTATTGTTGTGTGATTTATGCTGTTTGCCTGCATGGCTGGGAAAACAACAAAGTTTGAAGGTAAACAGTGTTGATGCACTGGGGCATAGTTGTCTTGATTAATGAAAGGAAGTCAGATCTCATGCAGATTAGTGCAGCGGAGGACAGGATCCTCCGTGAATATTAATTTCCCCTCAAAGAGGTGTTCTCGCCCTCCCTTCCCAAACACCGCTCAATACCCTGGGAGAGGTCACCGGGGAAGGTCACAGACAAAGATGTCTGGCAGCTAAATTAAAGTGCTTCATCAATGAACTCGAAAGGTAGTGAATCCAATCAGTGTTCAGACTGTTATGTCTTTTCCCTAATAAACGCCATTATCTCCAAAGTGTTTTTTCAAAAGTATTTACTCAATCACAAACTAATTTTCCCGGAATTAATGTCGTGTCACTCTTTATTTGGGTCAGTCTTTATTTGTATTCTAACTCATCTGTCTACCATGGTTTTGTTTTTATCCAAATATCTGAATGTTTGTTTGTTTTTTTGCTATTCTCTGTATTTTGTCATGTAAGGTAAATAAATATATTAAAGATTAGGCCCCTTATTAGGAATTTTACAGAAACACTTTCCCTCTCACATTCCCAGATATGTGAATCCCTGTCTCTCTGGCTTTTTGTGAAGGGGGGGAAAAAAGGTCCTTGGTCTCCACACTGAACAATGCTAAAAGTGACCTTGACAGACTCACATACAGTAACACACCCTCACGGTGACTGATCGGAAGCGATAGCGAGACATTAGACTTATCCAGTCCTTTCACCTGTCACTGTTCACGAGGGAGAGGAGGAAAAGAGGCGGCTGCTGCTTCGGGGTATCAGTGACAGAGTGAGTGTGTCTGAGGCGATCGGTGCGGCAGATTAACAGCTCAGTCCATCTCTGTCACCGCCGCGCCGCTGAACCCTGACACAGCTTAGAGGTATTACGAGGTCAGTGAGGTAAATGATGTCGCCGCACCAGGACTTATGCAGATACCCCACTGGATTGAGAGCTGGTAAAAATTATGTAATGATGCTCTGAAAAGTCCTTCATCACACAGCGTATGCTCCACACACGGTATCTCATTATATCAGAGATGGATATCGTCATCTCCCTCCACATGCACTGCTGATTGATGCTGTGATTTTTTTAGAACGTGCTCTAATCTCGATGCAATGTTGCAGGCATGTTGGGATGAAAGGCGCCCTCTTGAAAATCAATATCTCATTCATGGGGCAACATAAAAACACATAACATGAATCAAGGCCAAAGGGGCTGCTATGAAATACAGAGCCCTCAGCAGCTCTTCCATCCTGTGTAGAGTTGCCGTGTTTGTGGAGCCAGAGCAGATTTCGAATTAAACTTTGCAGCGGAGGTCGGATCGTATGGCTTTTGCAGCAACATCCATGCTCAGCTGTCTGGCTAACATTATCATCAAACCCTGTTTTCTTCCAGAGATGGAACACACACCATGTCTGGCGCGAAATCTCTTTGTCTGCTTCGACAGAATGCCGGAGAAGTGAGAGCTAACAAAACTAACAAGCAGGTTTTTCCTCACGCACGTCTTTGCGTGACGTGCCCTCGTGCTTCCGAGCAGTGACACACACACACACACACATGCACCCGCGCCTGCAAACGTGCTTCATCCTCCCTGCAGGCGTGTGCCGTGCTGGAGGTGTTCCTATGCAAAAAAGGATCCGGCTCTTTCCGTATCAACAGCGCCTTCAATATCAGCTGCTATTAAGTTAGATTTCCCACGGTTCCCGCATCCACAATTTTGGATAGATTAAAAAGCAGCTCAGAAGGTGCCCAATAAATCACGCGCAAAGCTGTGGCTCAGCCGTCTGTGTGCCGGAACCCGCACACAGGTCCAGGTTATGAAAAAAAATCCTAATCCACTTGATAAAAGTTCTTCAAACTTGCAATGCAGAAACAACTGAGGCAGACAGACAGGCAGATGAAGAAATGAGCTGCCAGGTCATTGCAGGGGCGGTTTACACAATATAATATAAATGTTAAAGTATAGTAGAAAGTATGGAAAGTAAGTGTGTGTAGGAGTCTGAATGTATGTGTGTATGTATATACTGTACGTGTGTGTTAAACAGTCATTCTGTCTTTTCATGTCATATTTCATTTATTCAGCTAATTAAAAATCTGTAAATCAGGGAAATATACTTTGAGTACTTTGTGAAAAGCCGGTGAATTAATTGGCCTGAAATATGCGTCGGTGTGCGCGTGGGTGCGCGTCTCTTTGTGAGTGCGTGACGGAGAACAACTGAATGTGTGTGTGTCTGTGAACCGACTGCTCTCGGGTGCACAGCAGGTGACAATAAGGAACAAGGAACCATGACAAATACGCTCGCTCACAATGTGAACCGCAGTCGTACGCCATAAATTTCCGCTCCTGGCCGAGTGCCTGAGTTGGCCTCCGTCGCTGACATGACAGGTGGCCTGGAGCTGACCAGGACAGGAGCTGTGAATATCAAATTCCAACGTGTCACAAATGAGCACTGGATTACACAGTCCTCTTTGTCCTAACTCAGTGTTGGGCTGCAGTGTGTTTGTTTTTTTTATCCCATGGTGCAAGAATGAAACTACATTTCAGTTTGTCTGCAATGTGGAAAAAGTCCGGAACAGATCTTTAGCCCGTACTAGTGTTGCCTGCAAAATACTACCTGCTCCTCCACTATTTAGCAGTTGGATATATTACGACCAGGTTCGGCGTCATCTGCAGCGAGCCGGAAGATAACCGGCGTTCCCCTGAGGAGAAAAACTTATTTCCTCCCAAAAGAGTTGCCATAAATATCTACTAGATGCACTCTAAAATGTGCACCTGTGGCATTCTTAAAGGCGTTTACTGAGACAGGCTAACAGTCCAATGAAGTGTCCATGAATCTCCCTGTTTCCCCGCTGGATACAGGGGATTGGAAATCCATGGTAAACTTTCTATGGGCCTAGCAGCCGTAGAGTGGCCGTATATCCAGAGCTGCCATATGACATTTCACTTTCCCATATGTTCTGTGATGTTTCCAGTCTCACGTACTGCCTTGTGGTGTACGTTTGACCCCCCCTCCCCTCGCCCCTCCATTCAGAGTGGAGTCACATGTATGGAAGCTCCATCTGGAGCTGGGCTTTGTCTCTATATCATTTCAGTCACTTGCAACATAGCTTTTGGATCAGGAAACTATTGATATGATCACTTCTAACTCACAACTAACATAAAATCCAGAAAACACTGTAACTTAAGCTGTGTTATATACCAATAAAGTTTGATTTCAATAAATACTTCTCCGGCAGTTTAACGTGTTATAACTTTAAATCTGTAAAGGTATATGTGCCCCATTAAAGCAAAGGGGACCATAAAGAAAATGGAATATTTATATGAAAAAAAAAAAACTACCAGGAATAAGAAAGATAAATAATGACATCACAGAGTGGTTCTGACATTTGAATTCAAACAATGACGCTCAGTTTACAGAGAGGCTCACAAGTGGATCGATTCAATTTTAATTGTTTCATGCACTATGAGACAAACCCTGTAAATGTAGTTAACATTCAAAGTGATAAATCACAATTGTTAGGATTCACTGTGTTTCACCTGACACGTGTATACATTTGTTTTGTTTTGGTGAAAACATGAGCGCATGAGCGGTTTTATTTTTGCTCCATTAAACAAAAACACTTAATGTCACAATAAAGCCGAGTGGTTCTGAAAGCAATAAAGTTGTTTTTTTTTCTTTTCGTTTTTTTACACACAGGCCGACCTCGGCAAACATTTCTCTATGCACGGTATTTTCCAAAAATATGTCACTTATGTGTATGCTCCAGTAGTGCACGAAGCAGCTGTCTTAAAAAGGTATCTAACATGAATGTGAGCTTTATACTGTGCAGTGCAGTGTGTCTGTGCATGTGGCGCTCCCTGTCTATTTGTCTTCCCAGTGTTTTGCTCTCTTCTCTGGAGACGCGGCAGACATTTGGTAGGCATATTCGCCATTAAAAAACAGGACCACAGGGGACACCAGCTAAAGATAGGCACCAGGAAACAATCCCAGCAATCCAAAGCATATGTGGTTTGATATTCCATTTGATAAGGTCCTACATCCTGAGTTAAATTATTTCATATGCGAAGGACGATTGTGAATTTCGTGTCGGTGGAACCAAAAGAAAGAGATGTGTACCGGTCATAAGTAGCACCACATGATTTCTGTAGAACATCCAGCAGAGTGTGGGCCAAATTTACCATTATGATCATGTCGGAACAAAAATGTAATATTCATTGACATTATGAATGCAGTTTTAGTTTTTATTCTAGTTTCAGGCAATAACTGCAAAACCCACATTACTTAAAGGCCAGAGCCCAATCTGTTTAGAGTTAGATAAAAATTCAATTAAACGTACAGGAATTCTTCAGTAATGTTATACTGACGCACTTAGCTCAAATTCACTCAAAATACTGTACGTCAGTACACACACACACACACACTCACACACACACATACACACATCCATATAGTGTCATTTCAATGGGGAGGTCTCTGACTGCATGTAGGCATCCTAACTAAGAATCTCCTGTACTACAAACAATTAACATAAATTATTGCACTGTACACTTTTGTTGTTTGTCCAGAATCATATAATATAAATTGTAAAAAAATATATATTTTATGACATCATTATATCAGTTCATTCTAAATTCCAACTGAATGTTTGCACCATATTTTAAAAGAAAAATCATGGGATGGACATGAGGCCACAGCAAAGGCATCAGTTTGTGTTGGAAAGTGTTGGGGTCACGCAAGCTCCCATTAAAAGAAAAAAAAAACATTTCTAATTGGTCTTCAGAGTGTGGATGTTTAAGGTCAGATTACATAATTACAGCGGGGAAAAAAATGAATGTCAGAACACCACATCAATCAAAAGGGCAAAGTGTAGGCGTCAGCCGCACAAGTAATCCTCATCCATATGCATCACATCCACAGCTGCAACGCCATCATGTCAATCACAACCTGCCAATATCCCATCCACCATACATTAACATTAGCTTTAAGACTTTAAGCTAAACTGCCTTGTTGCTGGCTTGGAGCTGCACTAGTGTATGGTAGTGAGTCATTACAATCATAAACAGAAACGGGTTTCCCATCATGTCACTATCCATAAGCACTATCCTTATGGATGCAACTTCTATGACCCCTATGGATCGCGGTGACCTTTGGCACGGAGGCAGAAAATATTCCAACAGCTGAGGGCCACATCCTGAAGATGCCTGCTGTGATCCACGTTAGTTCACTCAGGAAGTGGCGTGGTTTGTTTACAGAAAAGCACAGAATGTCCTGTACTTATCCATCATGTTCTTAGATCCTGACGCAGCGTCAAACATTTAGCTAATTAATAAAGGATATCGCTGATGCGCACTAAGACTGAATGCCCATTTCATTCCTGCAATTGTAGCCTAATGGATTCAGCAATGTCAAACAGGTGTTAACGCAACAAAATGTCGACTAACTCCATTAAAACTGCGTTCAACCTGGCTGTAGCCTTGGGTCAGCTCAAAATGAGGTACTTCTGAAAACCATCTCTTTGACCCCTCGAGGGCATGATCGCTTTTATGCAAAGGCTGCCATTCTAAAGTGCTCCCTCGCCTAAAGAAAAGCTTTGGACGTGATGTATAATTACCACTGTATATGTTGCAAACGTCTGCATATGCCATCATGGCATCGTGAATCACACACGCCGCTGCCAAGATCGGGACAGTGTGTCAAACTCTAAGGCAAGAGTGCACCAAAGATGTGTGAGCGAGGCTGGATTTCACCACCCGGGCTGTCTGTGAAATCAGTTTCAGGAAGTCTCCGTGTGTTTACCTCCCCAATCGAGCTGCCATTTCGCAATAAATGTATGTTTAGCGCGGCGAGGATGGATTTGACAGCCTCCAGCTCCCCGCCAAACAGCATTCACGGGTTGTGCGAATTCAACGCAGATGAAATCAGCTTCATGTGCGAGCAACCTTTGGGCGGGGAGGGGGGTGGCGGGGGGGGGGGGGGGGGGGGGGTTTTGGGGGGGGGGGGGGGGGGGGGCAGATTGGCATATTGGCAGCAAGGCTGACTAACAAGATTGGCCCCTGGCATGGGGACTTTATTCCCTGGTAGGATGACACCTGGTAGGTGGATGCCGTTATACAATATATCTATAGGATGCACCAAGATGCTTGAGATTTTAAATTGGGGAGCAAAAAATGCTTCAATCACCCTGAGTCTTATATTATATTTCAAGGAGACAAGAGCTCAACCCACATAAATGATGACATCGTCAACTCTAAAGTTATCCTCAACAACTGTTGCACTTTTATTATATATTATTATATGTCTTTTCGTTGTTTGTAGTACGGGCTCAAGCTATACCCCTTTGTATTTGACAAAAAAATGTTTTGCAGGTCCTGTTGGTAATTATTAAAAAGTACTGCAGCACAACACACTGAGGTACAACACAAAAAGAATGAGTACATGGTCAGACTGGAGCGTCAGTTCAATCTGAGCCGCAGCTAAAGTTGTGAAGCTGTGTCACAATGGCAGAGCCGGAGAGACTAACCAGGCAGCCGAGGCTTTATTTGTCCTGGAGTGCTGCTCGCCTTTTCTTCTTTTCCTCCTCATTTCTCATTCCTCTTGCCATCCTCGCATCGGGCTCATCCCCCAGACTTATTAGAATGGCTTTGACCTCATTATTCTGCATAGACCCAGCTGCTTTCTCCTTTTTTAATATCAGCAAAAGCTACAAAGAATGTGTCTGCGTGTGTGTCTGCGTGTCTGTGTGTGTGTGTGTCTGCACGTGTGTGTGTGTGTGTGGGAGGTGGTTATCGGTCATCAAAAAGTGTCTGTGGCCCACAAGCTGTGAGTCAGATAGAAATGAGGAGAAAAAAGGAAGAAGAAGCGCTGCACTGGCCATCAGGGGAGTGTTGGCAGACCTGGGGAAACAGGAGGATGCAGGTGTTTGGCTGGATCACCGTGTGTGGCACGTGTGCGTCTGCGTGTGCACACTCTAGTGTAAGCGTAATGCTAGCCAGCAAAACAGTGAAATGAGCATGGACATGCCTCTGATTGAGAAGAATGGTTTTGACAAGGGACTGTGAATGATTACCGCATTAGAGGCCTTCCCTCAAACCCCAGCACCTGCACACCTCCGGCTTTGCGAGCTACATTGCACACAGGAGATAGATGTGGACGCCTCCTCTCTTTCTCCCCAGCCCTATCCCTCTCATCGCACACACACACACACACACACACACACACACACAAACGCCCACAAAGACGTCCGCACAGGCACAACACAAACACACACGTCGTGCATCTACGTGCAGGTGGTCCGGGTGATGCAAAAATCACACACAAAAAAAAAAGCACAACAGAGTTGTTAATAGATTAAAAGGATCCTCAATGTAATGTTCAGTCGTTCTATTTTCCTTTTTGTTGCCCTCTTTTGAACGGATAAATTAAAGCTCATTATGGAACTGCAAACTGTGCCCGGAATGTAAATGAACGAAACCATTAAGCCTCTATGAACACAGGATGTAAAATAGCCTGAACACAACCATGCATGCATACAATGGGGAAATCATCGAATTTTGGAGGTTTGGGTAATGTTTTATGTTTTATTATGCTACTGCCTCGAGTCTCCCAGTACCTGCAGATTAATATTAGTATGTGCTATACAAAGGACGGTGTTAGTTCAAATGAGTAAAACTCCAGGGCAATTGCACTGCTTTTTTTTTTACAACATTATTATTTATAACAATTGTAATGAAAAGAAAATCAATGTCAGTACCAAAATTTGCAGTGTGTTTTTAAGTGTAAGCAAAATGTGCTGTATGCAAATATAATAAATATGAATTTTAAGTTTCCTCACATTCTCTCTGCTCACATCTGCTACCATTTGATTGTTTTACACACTTAAAGTATTTCACTTTAACTTTAATTGACGAAAAAATGAATAATATGATGGTAAATATATTCAGAAGGTGTAAACTAAATATAAGGATATATTATATAGATATCAATAAAGGTGCACGCTGCACTCACAATCACAAGTTCAGACATCCCAAAATAGGGGAATAGCACCGGATGAATAATTTATCAGTTCAAAATGAGAGCGCACTGATTCAAGGATGAGCACGTAAATCGTGTCAGCGTTCGCCCTATAAATAGGCACTCCGGCTTGCTGCGGCAGCTGAGCCCATTCAAACATTATGGATACATGGCTGTCCCAGGAGAAAGAGGGGTGTCACTGGATGACAACAGTGGAAATAGACAGCGGTTACCATGTAGCCTCCGTCGCAGTCCCCAGCAGTAAACATCTGTGCCATTACGGGTGTGAGCTCCAGAGGATGAGGCCTGGAAAGAATCCGAGCAGGCAATTAGACAACCTCAGGCCAGCTGCTCTCCATCCCTGCAGCGGCGGGGCCTTCTTCACTTGGAGCTAATTACATAACAAAGACAGTCTTTAATCAGGTCTTGCCTGTCCCCTCCTCTGCATCCATTCCCCTACAGCTTCCTTCCTCCTCCTCCTCCTCCTCTGTCCTCTATCTCCCCTTTTCATCCTCCTGCAGATTGCACTTTCACACAATCTGTGAGATGAGCGAGAAAATAACTGGGAAGGAAAAAAAAAAAGAGGCCCAGTTGGCTCAGCGATGTGTTTTAACCTCGGCTCTGTCCGAGCGGCTGGCTGGTCACTGTTACCCTTCTGACCTCGCATGCTCATAAAAACACTGTACAATGCATAAACAAACCAAAAAATCCATGCATAATAATATAAACAATGGCAATCAACAAAGTATGGATAGACATACTACAGTTGTGCATTTTAGAAAATTTTATTATTACTTATAATTAAATTTGGAGTCTGAGGAGCCTCAGCTGTAATGGATTTTCGTATGCTGTAGGCCTGTAGCAGTAATTAGTTTTAACAGTGGTTAGTACATCGCATTACCCCTTAAAAATCCAAACTATTCTTATTAGTGGGGTTTCTGAAAGGTCCCCCTGAGTTCTAATAGAGCCCAAACATAAGTAATATTAATATGTATGATAACATTCACAATTAAAATATACTGTGTTGGTTCATAAAAGCCTGCATAACATATAAACATGAGGTAATTGCATATTTGGTGCAATATTAATACTTTATGTTTATTACTGTACTTAGTAACTTTAATGAAATCTCCAGTCTCTATTTGTGTCAAAGTAAATAGGAACAGCTACATATTTGCTTTGTCAAAAGGCCGGTGAAGGAGGAGAAAAATAAATGAAGTGAATTAATTCAAATATTATTATTATTTTAACCCGTACAGGTCTGTGAGGTCTTCGATAATGAGCAAGGAGCGCCAGCGTTAAAGAAACAAGGGGTTGAGAAGACTTATGTTTTTTTATTTTTATTTATTTACTCAGAAGACAAGAATCAAGTGGCTCTGCAGAGAGAAGGTGGGATTAATAATGATGTCTATAGAACATGTCTCATTCATCCCACTTACTGGCAAAGCTAATTTGTCTGTCCACCCCCACACATAAATGGAAGAAAGAACCGCTACAGAATAATATTTTGATTTGTGAAGTGTCTGACTACAAAGTAAACAATACAAAAAAATTTTTTTTTTCAAAGTTTCTTTTTGCTGATTTGATTTGGTTTTGATTGCTGACTTCTGAAAATCAAAGAAAAAAAATAATAAATTCATGCAGTCACCCAAGACATTTTTTTCAGTTAAGTTAAGCTTTGTGGCCAATGTTTAACTCAAAAAGTTGTTATCATAAAATTGAACAAAGAACAGAAAGCCTCTCTGATATTTCATATTTAATTTCGTTTACAACATCACAGGTCTCCTCTGCCTCTCTCGAGCTAATACTGACATGTAGTCCTCAACATCCCTTTTCTGAAAGTCAATCAATAAGCAGGTGCAGAAAAACCTCTCTGAACTACAGCGCCACTCATTGGGTGTAGTACCATTGAGTACTATTCTAAAATATATTCTGAAGGCTAACCTATAGAACCACAATTCCCTTAATTTAAATACGTTTTGTTAGTAAACCATATGTATATGTTCTTAAATAAAGTGTAGTGTAAGTGTGGTGTTTCGTAACTGCGGCACTGCTATTAAACGCCACTATACATGTCCCCACTGTGAGGCACTTTAAATGAGGGTATGGCTCGTCTCATTATCTTAGTGTTAAGTCCAGCTGAAGGCCAACCTAGCACAAAGCGCACACACACATTGTGTGTCTACGATACGGGGACATCTGTGTTCAAGACGTGTAAACAGATTTCATTTGGTTTCCGTTCGTTTCGCCACAACTTTTCGCTCTAATCCTCTGGTGCTGTCTCCTGTGCACAGCCATTCTGTGTTGGGGATGAAACATCCATCACAGTTAATGTTCTTAAAGAAACTCTGGGTTATCCTAATTATCGCAATCTCAGACTAGCACAATTTACTTGTTTAATCAACTCGTGTGCTTTGTTTAATTAGCTGGTTATGTGCACAGAGAGGGAGAGGGTGGAGAGATCTTTTGGAGCAGGGAGAGAGACGGAGAGAGCCACGGAGAGAGAGGGAGTGAGAGAGGTGGCCATGCACGTACAAACAGTCTTTGCCTGAGGACAGAGGGAATTAGAAAGAAAATTACCAAGCCATTGTAGAATTGCACTCAAAGCACAAAAATAAGAGACATTTTCAGGCAAACTCCTGCAAAGACCAATTCAAGGTGCAACTAAACAACCAGAAAAGTAAACTGAACCCAAATGTTGGACATCATGACGCTCAACACGCAACTTTACTACATTTACTAAGTTGCTGTTGTAGCTGTCCCCTAAGGATCCATCCATCCATCCATCCATCCATCCATCCATCCATCCATCCATCCATCCATCCATCCATCCATCCATCCATCCATCCATCACAGCCTATCAAAAGACCATCCAACAAATTCATTCATTCACAACTACAGTCATTTTCTAATAAACCCCACTCTGCATCTCTGGACTGTGCAAGGAAGATGGAGTAACCAGAGTATTACTTTGTCCTTTGACGTTATTTGTTGGGTTGAGATCTGAAACCACCTTGTTCTTTTAACAGTCGTGTTCCTAACGTCCCAGTCGGAGGTTAATTGCATCTTAACTTTGTCACGCGGAATCCACCTTGACCTTTCACTCGGATTCGCTTTGTTTGGCAGATTACGCTCAGGAAGAGGCGAGCTCATTCGCTCTTTTGAAAACGATCCAAATGCACGTTAGCCCACCATTACTCACTATCATAATTACGCCGTCCCCTCAGAACCCAATATTTGACTCAAAGTCCTTTGCCAAAACCAATGGCTCTACATTTAGAAAGATTAAAACGAAGGAATGAATCGAAAAATATCGCGTGACATCATCGACATAACTCAAATAAATGCTGCAACATAATGTGATTTAAATTGTTGTAATGTCTCTTGGACAGAGACCAGCAAGGCATTTTTAAACTGAAATCTATAACATAAAAGATACACACAATCACATTTATTAATGATGCTGGTAAGTTTGCTTTATTTATTTCCCTTCTGTATCCAGCGGCTTTAATAAAACTACATTGTGTGTAAATATGTATCTATGTATGTAAAATTTATTTGCCTTTATATTCATAAATATCCCTAAGCAAATAATCATTATTATTCTTCATATCACTGCACAGTTACCATACTATTTAAAAAATAATAAAGGCTTAATAAAGCAACCACACAGCTCAGTCCTATATCCTAACATGGTATATGTGTCCTGACAGGCACCTTGAAAAGAAACTACATGAATTCTCACTGCAGCAACTATAGGATTGAAAAAAAGACAAAGGTAAAAAAAAAAAAAGAGAAAAAAGTGAGTGGTACCTAAACTGTGTCCCTTTACTCAAGTGGAGGATTGTGTTTTTCTGGGCCTCTCTGGGACACAAGTGCACACATGATCCACTCCTCATGTCTGAATCTAGAGTGTCAAATGAGACCAATTACGTCCCACCATCACCAATCAATTGTTCCCAGCGACCCAACCAACATCAAACTCATTGATTGAGAACAAGGCTCCGGTCCACGTAAGGTGATCAACCCTTCACGGTTGCTCTTGCCCACATTGATTTTGTTTTCTGGCACTGCACTCTGGCCAGATAAATAGATATTGCTGAAGCTACAGTAGACGACACCTACGCTTCACTGTAACTTTGGATGTTTTGACTGAAGTTCGTCCAGAAGTTATTGTGGAGAGGAGCTTTGTTCTCTCAAGCTTTCAGGCGATGAGTCAATAGACTATTATCATGCCTGAGAGGAACATAACACACTACACTACTATTTGTATGAGGCAGTTAAGGACATTTGAGATTTGATATCAGATTCTTATCTGATGAAAATCCAAAAATCCTTGAAACAGAAAACACCAGTGAACTTTTGTTGTCACAGCAAAAGTGTAAACAGTGGAAACTGGAGCTCGCATGCTTTACATTTGAAACGTCTGCCTTTATATGAACGATCTCCGCATACAACACGTGTGACAGCGGAGCGCTTAATCACTATAATGTGATCTGAAATGTTGTTATGTCAGCAACGTTTCAGCAGGGCAAAACAAACATACAGCACTTAGATTTTGTTATGACATACAGATACGTTACGGTACGTCGGCCCGCGTCTTTCTGTAGAATACGTTAAATTTTAAACGCTCGTCTGAAGTCAGGCCTGCGGTTAAGCTCAGGCAAAAAAGAAAGTGACTTTGGTTCAAGTAGGAACTGCAGATTAAATATCATGTGGATCGCCGTCTATCCTGAAATATCAACGACTGGTTCACAGTAAGCATATGAATCACAATGAGAGCAGAGGATGAGAAGAAACGGCTTGTGTGGGAGGAAAAGAAAGAAAATGGGCGGAAAAGTTACAAGATACTCAGGATGTAATTTGTGTGTGTGTGTGTGGGGAGGGGGACGCGGAGGAAGCCGGCATATGAAAAATGTTCTCTCCTTCTCTGAGCTTAATAAATTTGAGATATACACGAGCGGTATTGTTTTTGTCGTCGCCACCGAGCTCCACTATGTGTTTTTGTTCCGTTGTTGAAGATTAATCCAATTTCTGATTGATAAGTAGATTTACAGACACTGTCGGCACGCTCACTTCTCCCTAAGCTGCTTACTTAGTGGATTCACTGAGTCATCAGTTACCATGATAACAGCTCTCGTAGCTAATGGTGAAAGGGTTAACGGCGAAATTATTACGCGCACACAAACACAATAAGTGGGCCACAACGCCGAGACTATTAAATCTTATGCATGTGTATTAGAATTTCATATAACCAATAACATTTCATTGCATTGCATAATGGTGGTATGAATCATTTCCCTGCTTCTTGGATGGCAGGTGATTGGGTTAAATACGTCTATTGTTACTTCCATATACTTTCCGCCCTCGACTCGAAACAAATGTCTTGTTTCATTGCTCCTACACTTCTTTCAAAGGTTAATATAATAATGCATCCTGAGGATTGTCAGTCTTGTCATTCAAATCAGTTGATGGTGACTTTCTGCTTCCAGTATATATATATATATATATATATATATATATATATATATATATATATATATATATATATATATATATATATATATATATATATATATATATATATATATATATATATATATATATATATATATATATATATATATATATATATATATATATATATATATATATATATATATATATATATATATATATATATATATATATATATATATATATATATATATATATATATATATATATATATATATATATATATATATATATATATATATATATATATATATATATATATATATATATATATATATATATATATATATATATATATATATATATATATATATATATATATATATATATATATATATATATATATATATATATATATATATATATATATATATATATATATATATATATATATATATATATATATATATATATATATATATATATATATATATATATATATATATATATATATATATATATATATATATATATATATATATATATATATATATATATATATATATATATATATATATATATATATATATATATATATATATATATATATATATATATATATATATATAT